>PVJD01007519.1:0-83350 GCA_004026545.1 Mormoops blainvillei
GATTCAGGCACCTCCCAAGATCAGGATCCGTTCTTCCCACAAGAAAGCTGAGCCTGACCTAGAAATCTGAATAGCAACTCAAATTGAGGCCTCTGTGTGTCAAGCACTGTTTTAAACACTTCGTTTGAAATAACTCATTTCATCCACACAATGACCCTACAAGGTCGGTTCTGTCGGTACCTGCATTTCACAGACAAGTAGACTGACCGAAGGAGAGTGACTTGGTCAGGGCCACACAGCAAGCTGAGATTTGAAGCCAGGCCTTGTGACTCCAGAGCCCATACTCTTAACCTAACTCATGCGCAAACAGTCACCCGAATGCAGCCAGCTTTTGCCTGAGACGGACCTGGAGAAACAAAGGTGACAATGACTTACAAAGGGTGAGCCTGTATTTCTATGAGGCTATGGGACAGTTGGCCCTTACTCCGCTTATTCAGGTCAATAAACAGTGAAATGTTTCCCACCACCCCCGGTACAGATTTGATTGAGAACGAGAAAGGTTTCACATAGCGGGGAAAGCAGCTGTGTAAGTTAAATATAAGATGTGGACTGCTCCGACATCTGTAGGGACAGATGCCACAGGGGCAGAAGAGCATGCAGCCTAGGGGGCAGTCAGGCGAGGCTCCCTGGAAGAGGCACACCTGAGCTGAGCCTTACGTAGTTAGTAGGAGCAGGCTGGATATGAAGGGCACGGACCGAGGCATGGAAGCTGGGCAGCATAGCAGGGGCACAAGTTGGGGGGACAGGCTGTTTGGTAAAAAAATGTCAAGTTTGAGTCGTGGAGAGGCAGGCGTTGAGTAAGGTCCCAGAGTCCCTGGGGTCAGACCACATGGGCTCGGATTGCCAGGCCGAAGAGTCTGGACTTGATTCTGAAGGGTTCGGGAACAGTCAGCGTGGTGTGGTCAGAGACGCATTCTGGAAAGTGCTCCTGGCTGCAGAAGGTGGCCCACAAGGGGTGTTGGAGGGAGGAGCCCTGCATGTCCAGGCACTGGACATGAGGCAAGACTCTTGGAAATGCCACAGTTTAGTGGAGTCAAGACACATACCTAGCTCGGTTATGCCCCATGTTGTTGTTAGTGCTGTTACAGCGATAGGAGGAAGGTCAGGAGTGGTATTTTAGCTGAACAACAAGAGCTAACGCTGTTGAGCCCTTACTGTGTACTTGGTGCTGTTTAAAGCTCCCGGCACGTGGGAACCCATGTGATCCCAGTAAATCCTCGGAGGGAGGCACTGGAACTATCCCCATGTTACAGATGGCACCAAGCACCCATGTAGTTGGAGGTGGAGCTGGAATTTGATTCCAGGCTCTTTGGCTCCAGAACCTTTTTTATCTCACCCTTGTCTCTGAACTCGTGGTGCTCCCTGCTCTAGAGTAGAGCTTGTTCCTCCTGTGGCCTGTGATGTCCATGCGAAGCACTGAAACTTTTGACTTTTGGTGTCTTTGACCAAAAAGCAAGAGGATTCCCCCCAGATAACACTCTTTGCTGATACAGAAAAGCAGGGGATCCCTTTGAAATGCCCCATTATCTCAACACCCCCTCCAGCCACTCGGTCACTTGCTGCCTTCCCCCCACCAGTGGCTGGGATCCAAGGAGCAGTCATGGATGGTTGACACTGCCCGGCGAGGTCCTTGATGCCCTCTGTTCTTGCCTAGGTGGAAAGGAGACTATGGAACCAGAATCCAGCAGTACTTCCCGTCCAATTACGTGGAGGACATTTCAGCGGTTGACGTGGAGGATCTGGAGAAGCAGGTGAGTCTCGGTCGTCGCAGGGAGGGACCTGCCGATCCTTCGGGGAACCCACTGAGCCATCTCAGTGGGCGCGTTTTACATGCGCTGCTGTGTGGTCCCCGTGGAGCCCTGAAACAGTGACGCAGAAATCGGGATTGTCCCTCGAGCTGTTGTCGGTGAAAGTCACTGTGACAGACCATGTTTTAATCAGGGTGTGCTGGGCTGGAAGGCTTTGAATATGCAGGAGAAATCTCTCTAGAGTGAAAATGGCCAAACGGGGAATTTGTCCTTTGCTTAAAGCAGCTTGCAAATGAAACACATTTAGTGTGGCCAGCCAGACATTCAGAACGTGCTTGGTGTGAATAAGCAAGCAGGCCAAAGTGGAAGGTGAGTTGAGGCCTTCCTGGTGACATTGCAAACCTGATTTCTGTTCTCTGCCTCCTCTTGCCCAGAAGGCTCAAAGAGCAGCCACTTTCAGTGTGACAGCACTGCACCAGGCATGAGCTTCTTGTATTGAGGACTTTAAGGTCCTGTTGAGCCCAAGGAATTTTCTGTGGGAGTTGGGGCGATCTGGAAGGCTGCATGGAGGAAGGGGCATTTGAGTCTTAAAAGGCAAGTTAGAGCTCAACAGCAAGAGACTGAGAGGAGGGAATTCTAGGTGGGAGGTATAGCCCAGGTAAAGGCGTGGTGGTGGAAACATGATTGTGTTCACTGTGCTCAACCCAAGGCAGAGAAATGACCCCCTCACACTGTCTGTCCATGGTGCCCCTACCCATGCAGCTTTAGCCTGGTGGAGGGGTGGGGGAGTAATGCAATGGGCAGATGCGCAGTTCTGCTAGCTCTCCTCACACCAGGGTATTCACTGTTTCACCTGAACCCTGGGAGATGGAGCTGGAAGGCTGAGCAGGGCTCCCAGAAAGCCTAAATGTCGGATCACAGTGTGGATGTTGCTTCCATAGGACATGGGGAGTCATAGAAGGTTCTTGAGCTGGGCTTTAGGAAGCCAGAGAGTCCCATCTCATAATAATGTCAGAATAAGGGGCCTGCGATGTTTTTGCAACCAGATCCATGGAAATGCTTCAAAACCTCTTCTGGAATTCACAAGGCACATTTTTACAGATTGGAAAATGGAACGCCAAACCTGCTGGCACCTGCTCGCCGTGCGGTCCCTATCAGTCACATGCTTCATTATTTAGCTCTCTCCCCCTGGACGTATCCTGTAATGAAAATGCATTTTAAACAGTTCCACCGGCAGTGTCTCTGCTAAACGGTGTGCTTTGGAAACTGGTTGTCTTTTATGATTATACCTGTTAAAACTAACATGAGTTATGTCTTATTTCTTCACAGATTATTGAAGACAATCCCTTAGGGTCTCTTTGCAGAGGAATACTGGATCTCAATGCATATAATGTTGGTACGTTCACACATGGCCTTAGCCTGTGTTCCCACCCAAATCTGCCCCTCTGCGTCTCCCGCCCCCGCCCCCACCACAAATCTGGCCCTCAGAACCACCCCCAGCAGGGAGGCAGCTCTCGTTGAAGTTGCGTATTGGGCCAAGCTGGTCGCTGACTGTGATGTTAGGTCTGTTGTTTATATCTGCAAAGAGCTAATGCAGAGTCTTGTGCAGAGTAAGTGCTAGACGAATGTTAAATGTTGTTATTCCCAACATCGTCATCATTTCGGGGATCTGCCTAGGTTTCTCGCGCTCTTCTAAGAGCAGCTGGGCTGTCTGCCTGGCTGCGACGGAGCACGGAGTTGGAAGTATCTGGTTCTAAGCCCAGCTCTGCCTCTCAGTTGCTGTGAGACCCTGGGCCTGTCACTTGTCTCTGAACCTCCGCTTCCTGGCTGCTCAGGTGGGCATCAGGAAACCTGGCCTGCCCACCTTGGAGTCTGGTGCAAGGGGAGATGTGAATGCACGGCCCAAGCGCACAGGTGCATCCAGCAGTGCCAGGGCTGTGAACCGCAGGGGGCTTCCTGAGCGTTGACCGTGCCCACTTAAGCAGGGATATAGCCGCTTCCATACAAAGGGACTGAAGGCAGTGGGGAGAGCGCTCTGGCCAAGAACCCCGGGCAGCGCTCTCGGGGCAGCCCGTGTTTCCACGTCCGTCAGTCCGTCAGGTCATTAGCCTCGGCCCGCCCCCCCAAGACCTTTGCCGGGGAGGCCTGAGCCTGGTCCAAGGCCTCGGATAATAGCAGTGCCAGGAAATTTCTGCTTTTGGTGTCAGCACTTTGCTTTTTCCATTTATGACCTTTTTTGCTTTTCTTGACAACAATCTAATAGGGTAGGTAAGAGAGGGATTCTTGGTTCCAGTTAACAGATGAGAAAACCAGGCTCCCGAGCGACCACAAGCCCTGCCCGAGGTTCCCAGGCTGGGATGAGCCGAGGCTCACGAGTGTTGCTCCTTGCATCGCCCGCTGCTCCGTACTTGCAGAGCACAGGCACGTGGCGGCGTGGTCACGAAGAGGAAGCTTGGAGTCAGTCTGATTCAAACTTCAGCTTTGCCATTACTACCCATGTGACCTTGCATGTGTCACTGTCCCTCAGCACGTCTCTGTTTCCTCTCCTGTAAAAAATGGACACGACAAGAGTAGCACCCCAGAGGCTGTGATGAGGATTAAATAAGATACAGTGCGTGTAGTCTCCTTAGAATATTGTCTGGCGCATAAGAGCTCTGAGGTGTTAGGGAAGAATGTTACTTGGCGGGTTATTTCTCCTCTCATGGCCTCAATTTTCTTACCTGGAAAAAGCTCGCTCTGCAGAGAGAATCTGTTCCGTGCCTCCCTCCCAGCTTCGGGTGCCTGCTGGCACTCCTCGGTGTCCCTGGGCTTGTGGCTGCGTCACTCCAGTCTCTGCCTCTGTCTTTAACGGCCATCTTCCCTGCGTCTCAAAGTTCCCTCTTCTTTCTCTGATAAGCGCACCAGTTCTTAGATGTAGGGTCCACCCTAACTCCACGGATGGTCTCATCCTGAGATCCTTAAGTACATCTGCACAGACCCTATTTCCAACTAAAGTCCCGTTCATAGATACCAGGGGCCAGGACGTGGACATACCTTTTTGGAGAGAGCAACTCAGGCTGCTGTGCACCTTAACGAGTAATGTGTACACAGAGTCCAGACACTCCCTGATTCGAAGCAGACATCCCAGTCAGCACTGACCATGTAGGGGCACTTGGGTTCAGGACGGAGTGGCTCGAGCAACGAGCTGTCTGGTCTTCGTGGCTTTCTACCAGGCTGATCAGGACTTGTGTTATTCTGTCCCCAAAAGTGAAAGCCCCGCAAGGGAAAAACCAGAAGCCTTTCGTCTTTATCCTGGAGCCCAAGAAGCAGGGTGACCCTCCGGTGGAGTTTGCCACAGACAGGGTGGAGGACCTCTTCGAATGGTTTCAGAGCATCCGGCAGATCACCTGGAAGATTGACACCAAGGTAGACCCTCTGCTCACCTGGGCTCAGGTGGGCCTGGTATTCTCAGGCCCCTGGCACTCTGTGGAGATGTAGATGGGTCCGGGCAGCAGGAGGGGCAGGCCCAGGGACCACACGGAATTCAGAGAGATGATGGGGTGGGTTCAGACAGCAGGGTAGCATCCATCATTTTGATGGAGGAAAGGGATACTGGAGGTCCCCCTGGGAAGCTTCTGAAAGCTCAGAGTGTGTGCAGTGACTGTTTGGCTGGAAGCGTTTTGAGAGGGGTGAGGTTCTGGGTAAGAAGAGGAGGTTTAGTACGAGGCAGACTCCAGTTTGCATCCTGGCAGGGCCGCACCTAAACGTCTCTGGGCCTCAGTTTCCTTGTGTGCACAACGAGGAGCCAGGCAGCTACCCGAAAAGATGAAGTGAGGGTGAGATGAGATGAAGCGCGAGAGGTGCTAGCCTTGGCGCCTGCCGTTCAGCAAGGGCTCAGTTCCTGCTGGCATTTAACCATCACACTGTCGTCACACCAGGAGGATGTGGGGAAGTGTGAGGTGCCATCTGCTCTGTCGTGTGGCGGTAGAACTCGTAAGAAATTTTAGGGTTTCCCATATAACCCACCTGCTTCTAAGACAGGTCTTGACCCAAAGGACTGATTTTAAAGTTTTCCCAGCACCTCGTGGGCCCCTCAATGGGTCTCCTTCCTTCAATGTACATGGGAGGCCAGGCACCAGCAGCCTAGTCTTTTCTTCCCCCTGGGGGACTGCACATCTTGGCCCATCTCCAGTCACTTGGGCTTACCCTTTCAACACCCTGGAGTGAAGTCCTCTTTCTTAGAAGGCCTTGTAGAAAGCTGGGGCAATGAGCACCGTCCCTGGTAGGGCCCGTCATCTCCCCTGTTCCAGGATCTAGTCAGAGGCCTTACACCTGGGTCCTCATTCTTCCCAAGGCTTGTCATGCCATCACCAGTCACTTACAATGAGCTGTGGCCAGCAAGTTTCTTTGTTCCCACTTTTCCTGGTTGGGGCATCTCACTGGCCTCTGTGCCTTCAATGTGTTACAGCTCTGAGACACAGGGGTATGCCGCTGTCCTGAGGCTCATTTGAAAGGTCATTTCCCCCTGTCTTCTTCTAGGTGTGTTCACATTGCTGGTTTGAATGGCTGTCATCATGAACTGTGGCTCCGTTTGCCAGCATGTGACCTCCTGGGCATGTTCTAGTGTTTGCGATTCCGGGTGCCTAAAGCTCTGAGGGTGGAGGAAAACGCGAGTGAGAAAGCCCTTCGCAACCGCTCTCTGTCGACTTCAGTGTCAGGCACCTAAGCCTTTCCTGAAAGGGGGCTGCGTGCCGGGCTCAGAGCGGTATGGGCATGGTGATGGCAGCTCCTGCCGACGGCACCCTGGCTCTCCACTTCTCACGGAGAAAAGTGCACCTTCACTTGAAGGTTCTCTGCCCCTTTCTCCCCTCTCCTGCGTGAAGGTTTCTGAAGTTAAGCCTCACTGTTCAAAGCTCCTTTGATCTACCTTCCTCTTTAATTGGTTTTTACATCTGCTACGATTTCATTAGAAAAAAATTTTTAAGTCCTGTTGTATATAACGGTTTAAAAAACAGGAGTCAGCAGAATTGAGTGAGTCTTGCTCTGGGCACAACCCGTAAGAAGAGCTGGTGGGGGAACCAGGAAGGGGGCCCCATCCTGCCTCTGGGAGGCCAGCGCGAGGTGAGCTCTCCGCTTACTGCTGGGAGAGCTGCACCGAGGCCTCACGGCGGTGCCTGTCCCCACGAACAACTCAGGGCTCTGTAATTGTACAGGGTCTCTGGCCCCCTCTAGTCTTTGGGAAAAGATCGGTCACTAAGATCCATCTAGTTAGTGAGTTTCCGAAGCCTGACCAGTGAAATGTGCTGCGACCTCATAGCCTGAGATGGCCCAACGGGCGAAATCTGCCCGTTTGGAGAGTAACTGTCAAACGATTTTGAGGAAGCAACTGGTATTTCATCTTAAACTGTGATACTGCCTCCTGCTAAGGTTAAGGGAAAAAAATGGAGCCTGTAACTTGCCATCGCTCTGTGCTTTGTGAGGCCAAAGTTCCATAATTCACCATGGGTATAGCCTCCCCCGCCCCCCCCCGCCCCCCATTGAAAGCGATCCTTTCGTCATTAGAGCTGAACTGCGTCATTGCGGTGTTTCCTGTCTCCAAACAACCCCATGGTGAAATCACCAAGAACACAAAGCCGTGTTGAAACAAGGTCTAAGAGAAAACAGCTGGAGTCTGAAAATAAGTAAGGCTTTCGTTTCCCTGAGAGCGTTTTCCTATTGGCTCTGCGGCAGACATCCTCTTTGCCTCTCGCTCTGGGCCCAGCCAGCCCGGGGCAGCCCCCGCTAGCCTCAGCGCTGTGGCTTGCATTTAGAAAAGTGTGGAAAGGGCTGGCGGCATTTAGGTGTGCACGTGTTGATGAACTAGAGCGAATTTTGGAGGCTTCTGGTCACATTCAAGTCTGTCCTGGTGATGTGGTTACTGCCGGGGCTCATATAAAAGGCCTCTTTGCTGATCATTGATTACTAAGGTCCCCTTGGCTCCAGGATTTATGTGAGCACTCGTGGGTTGAAGGAATTCTTCCAGAAGAAATTGGGTGCCTATACCTGTGTGTTGAAAGACTGGACTTTTTCCATCCTTGCCTGGGGGACATTTCTGGAGCTAGCTGAGTGGCCCCCACTTATTGTTTGCCACGTGCCTGGCGCAGTGCTAAGTCCTTCTCGTTTAATTCTCTAGGAGTGGAGTACTCATTTGACACTTGAGGAAACTGAGGTGCAGAGAGAGAGTCTGTAATTTGCCCAGTTGACCCAGCTAATAAAATAGCAGGGTCAGCTTTCAAACCATAGTTCTGATTCCAGTCCCCACTGCCATTACCGCTGTGCTAGGTCGCCCCTCTCTCTCCCCGGCACCTGAACACTTGCTACCCACAGGGCCCTGCACCTGAGGGACACATCTCAGAGGGGAAACAAGGTCTGGGCTATAGTGAGGAATGACATCAGTGCAGGACAGCCGGACAAGGGACAGCGAGAGGCCAAGCAAGGCCAGGCCTGGGTGAAATAGTACCGTGGAAGGCTTGAGGGAAGCAATATCCTTTCCCAAGTTCTGGCTGGAGTTATCCAGGAAGGCTTCTTGGAGAAGGCATGACCTGGGAAGGGTCCAGGAGGAGGAGGGATCTGATAGGACAGCAGAGCAGGGAGGATGGGGACTGTAGGGTGAGGAGCCAGGAGGTCATTGCTATGGTTCAGGGGACCTAGGATGTGACCTCTGGGGCATTTTAGAGAAATCCGAGCACCTCAGAGAAAATGCCTCGGCCTCAGAGAGGAGGGGTGCTCAGGACAGCAAGCTATGACAAGGACGCTGTGTTCTATAGAGCCCAAGGGGACTTGAGGTCATGGGCTTAAGAACTAGAATTGGATGAACTGTGACAGTGGCTTCAGGGGAGGGCGTAGGCCAGGAAGCCGGGAGCAGAGGGTTAAGGAGAGGTGGTGGTGTGGTGACAGACATCAGTGGCAACAGCCTGGTCAAGAATTTCAACAGGAAGGAGGAGGAACGAGAGGAGGGGCAGGGGAAAGGAAGCCATTCAACCAGACAAAGGTCTGAGCATGCGGGAGGGCCAAGGGCGCAGGCAGGAATCGGAGGAGAGAAGGGCGTGCCAGGTGAGTTGGGGGGATGGGATTTCTCGGGTGCCTGCGTGAGGGCTGAAACTAAAGACGGTTGGCCCAAACAGGAGAACAACATGAAATACTGGGAGAAGAACCAGTCGATCGCCATCGAGCTCTCGGACCTGGTCGTCTACTGCAAACCGACCAGCAAGACCAAAGACAATTTAGGTACCGTCTCCCATGACTCTGCCTCCAGGTGTGGGGAAAACTCTCGACTCCTCTGAGTCCGGCATTGTCACAGGGCACAGTGAGCGTGGTTCCTGCTCAAGCTTACCTGCTCTAGGCGGAACGTCGCCTCGGATTTGTCCTGAGCCAGGGTGCTGCTGACACCTAAGGAGAAAAACCTTCTCAGAGGGTGGGGTAGTTTCCTGCTGCTACTGTAACAAGTTACTACAAACTTGGTGGCTGAAAACAACATATATTTTTAGTGTCTCAGTCTTGGAGCCCAGAAGTCTGAAATCAGTATCTGTAGGCTGAAATCAAGGTGTGGACGGATTTCAACCACTCCCTGCACTGGCTCCAGGGGAGAACCCGCTCCCTGCCTCCTCCAGTCTGCCTCTCTGTCACACGGCCTTCTCGTCTGTGTAGTCATAATACTTCCTATTATAACGGCCTGTGGTTACATTTAGGGCCCAGATAATCTCCCCGTGGCAAGCTCCTTAATTTAATCATATCTGCACAACCCCTTTTGCTATATAAGGCTACATCTTTGGGGCCACTATCCAGCACAGAAGGATTCAAAAATGACTCTTCTACCAAATTCTCCAAAGTAGCCAGTTCTTTGATCTTATAATGATCCCATTCACGTTCGGTTCTCCCTTTCTTTGCACCTTTGGAGCAGATCCTATCTTTGATCTCAAGAATGTGTGATTCTAGGGCCAAGTACCAGAGAATTAGCACTAAACCCCAGAATTAATGGCCACTAGGAAGCTGTTCCCCAGGCACCTCCACTTCCCAGGCTTATGGGCTGTCCCCCTGCAGCTGGATGCGAAGGAGCGAGTCCTCACCCAAGCAAAGAATTGTTCGCAGGTCCCCTCCTTCTCCTCCCATTTATTGCCCCCCCTCTATCGCAGCCTTTCTTGCAGGCAGTCGATTCTCCCTCCACCAAGAGGCTTGGTTCACACATCTGTATCTAGCATCTTTGATGAAGAAGCCATTCCTGAGATTTCCTCCTACCTGCTGATCCCTGAGGCCATTCCCCAACCCTCCCCCTTTCGATAATTGTACCACTTTTGTGTTTTCTTATGCAAGGCTGCTGGTAATTTTAAACACAAAGGAAATTACTATAATCCTAGATGAAAAAGCTGTGGGAACACTAGGATCCCTTTTAATAGCTAGGATCCCTGAAGGGCAGGAGCTCATAGCAGTCCCAATTATGGCAATATCATCAGGTGCACGTGCATGTCTTGTCAGAGAGATTCCCGGTTTCATTTTATAAGCCTTCACATTAAGAAAATGCACGAGACACAGAATAACTGGTGACTCTGCCTCTCTGCAGAAAATCCCGACTTCCGAGAAATCCGTTCCTTTGTGGAAACAAAGGCTGACAGCGTCGTGAGACAGAAACCCATCGATCTCCTGAAGTACAATCAGAAGGCCCTGACCCGTGTTTACCCGAAAGGACAGAGGGTGGACTCCTCCAACTACGATCCCTTCCGCCTCTGGCTCTGTGGCTCCCAAATGGTGGCACTCAATTTCCAGACTGCAGGTACGGAGGGTGGGGCGGGGGGTGACTTGTGGCCAGTAAATCTTAAGGTGATGGTGGTGTCATTGCAGGCATAGTCTTCTGGGAACTCTGGTGGGATGTGTTGTCCCAGTATGTGTGACTTGTCTTGGGCCTCACACTAGCATATGCTGGTTGAACTAGTTCCTATCAATTGAATAGAGTGGCTAAGGGGACAGATGGGCACACCTGACAGTGGGCACTTGTAGTTGGCAGGTTCTGTGATGGCAAGTGACAGACGCTGAGGTAGTCTGAATTAAGAAAGGAAGTTCATTAGCTCACGTAATTAAAAAGCCTAGTAGTTGTACCACCTTCAGGCATAGCTGGATCAAGGTGTTCAGTGGCGTTTTTCCACACTTGCCTCTCTTCCTGGTGCATCTGTCCTTGAGGGCTTCATGCTCAGACTTTCCTTCAGAGAGATTCACATGCTGCAGAAAACCAACATGTGAAGTTCTTTTTACATCAACAGTAGATAAATCACAGTGTTGTGCACTTCTGTTGTTATTTAAGTCTCGTTTGGGGATCTGTTCATCAGTTATGCCCTTTCTATTGCTTTTATGCCTGCACAGGGTTCCACTGACTAGCACCATCATTTATTCAACCAGCCCCCTGCTGAGGCACATTTAGGTTATTCCCCATCCTTTGCTACTCCAGATGGCACTGCCTTCTGTAACCTTCTGTGAGCATCTGTGAGACAATTCTCAGACGTGCAATGTGGGTCAGAGAGCACTAGCATTTTGATCAGCTGCCCTAAGGACAACCACTGAACACTTGTATCCAGTGGTGCCTGAGCTGAGACACTCGGCCTTGTGCTTCCATAGAGATTGTGGGTGGGAGTGCAAACTGGTAAAGCGTTCGAATACGTCCTTCTGGCATCACTTCACCGACTTCGTTTGATCAGTCTTTGCCCATCTGATAGATGAAGACTGCCATCACATTGTCATTAAAGCTTCCTCATTGGCATTGCCCTTATTAAGAGTCACATGACCCAGTTTCTCATGTATTTAGGAGGCACTCGCTTTCTCTTTTCTGCAAACTATCTGTTCATGCTTCTGACCCAGCTTTTCTAACGGGGTGTGGGTATTTATGGCACACATTGATCAGCTCTCTCAGGTTAACTTTAGATATATTTATTCATCTGTCATTTGAGTTAAAAGGATTTTTCTTTCCACAGAAAACTTTTATGGAATAAAACCACAGCCTTAACTTTTATGGAATTTTGTTCCATGTAGAAATTTTTAGCTTTGAGTTGTTTTTAATACATTTTTCTTTTTTCTTTTTTTTTTTTTTATGGTTCTGGATTTGGTGTCATACTTGGAGAGGTGTTCCCTAGTCTAAGATGTTTTAAGCCCATATTTTTCTTCCAGTAATATGGGTGTTCAGTGGATTTTTTTTTAAACCCATATTTTCTTTGAGTTTAGGTATCTATTTTAACAACTGGCTCAAATTATTTTTGGAAACAGTAATTTGTGTAAGTCCTTGCCCGCCAACTCCTCATGGCCCAGGAGGCCAGCCTTTTCCGGCCTGACTTACATCAGCAGTGCCCTTTCCTTCCCAGACAAATACATGCAGATGAATCACGCTTTGTTCTCACTCAATGGGAGGACCGGCTACGTCCTACAGCCCGAGAGCATGAGGACGGAGAAGTACGACCCCATGCCACCCGAGTCCCAGAGGAAGATTCAGATGACCTTGACAGTCAAGGTAATGCCCTACTGTCCTTCCTCGCCCAGGGAGCGAGGGCCACGTGGCAGTGGGAGGGCCCAGCCCTGTGCTTAGCGATGCCTGTCGTCTTGTTTAAACTGTCACCACCCAGACACAGCTTGAGGATCTTGATTACAGTGCACCCTCAGGGAGGAAGGGAGATGTCTCAAATCTATCTTGGTCACCTGACCCATGTCATCTGTGGGGCTCAGCATTCAGGAGGGTTTCTCCTGGGTCCCAGCGAGGACAGTTTCTGGCCAGGAAAAGAGGGAAAGTGAGCATGTGGGAAAGTGGCCATTTGGTCTTTATTGCGGGGGACGTTTGTCCCCACAATGCCCAGTTTTAAGGGTGAAAGCTTTTTAAAAGTCACTCAACTTTCAGAGACATATGTTGTCTCTTTGTGAGAATTTGTTTTTTCCTCTCTTTGGAAGCTATGCAAGGTAGAAAAATAAACTGCATTTCTCCTAAGATTTAGGAAGAAAAAAATGAAGCATTTGTAACCAAAGGCCTTTAAAAGAAAAATCACATACTCCCACACCCTGCCCTGGGAGCTGGGAAATCCAGTGATTAAACACCTTGTCTCTGTCGGTGCCCACCTGTGCATGGATTGGGCGTGTGTTTGTGTGCAGGTGAGGCACACCTGTTCACGCCAGTGGCGTGGGCACTCTGATCTTGGCTCAACCTAACAGCTCTGGGAATCCACCCCAACTTTCCACCCCCATTTCCTCATCCATGAGAGGGAAACAGTGTAGTATCCACTTCAAAAGGTTGTTAGGACTTCTCCAACAAAGAAATTGAGGCTGGCTTTGAACTCATATAGTCTGATGCCAGAACCTCAAATGAGCTCCCTGCGAGACCACCCACGAAGAACTTGTTAGCTCTTCCCTCAACGGACCTGGGAGAATTCCAGTGCTTACCTTTGGTGTCCTAGGTTCTTGGGGCTCGCCATCTTCCCAAGCCTGGACGAAGTATTGCGTGTCCTTTTGTGGAGGTGGAAATATGTGGAGCCGAATATGACAACAACAAGTTTAAGACGACAGTTGTGAGTAAGTTGCCTGGGTCCATCCTTCTCTTAAACTTTGAGCGAGTTGAGTCCCATGTTGGGGATGCTCTTCCCTGGGGATTTGGTCATGCACTTTGGTTGTCTAGGTCTTTTCTTTCATTCCTCTTGCTCACTACAGTTCTGCTCCAGGAGGGAAAATAAAGGACCATGTGATTCAGTAGTTGGACTTGTACCCAGTAATGTGATTGTCTCTCTGTAACTCAGGCCAGCAAGGCTCTGGCTCTCTGGCAACAGCCCCACCTGCTTTACCTCTGTAGTCCAAGACCAAGAAGCAGAGACACAGAGAGGAGGTGACTGCCTGACCCAAAGGCTGCAGCCTAACCTGGGCTCTTCTGCAGAGGGCAGGGAGGCCTAGAGAAACGCTCGTTCTTCCATTTTTAAGCCAGGAAGAAACCAGGCGCTGGGAGCCTTTTGAGGCCTGGGGTCACTGCCTCTGGTGAAGGGCAGCTCAGTGACAACTCTCACGTTGACCAGTGAAACTGGCATTTGTGGAGGTGGCGGGTTGACGGCCTGCCTTGCGCCGTGAGGCTGGCTCTCCCCTGACAGCTACAGAACCCGCACGGGCTCCACCTCTTCAGATACCCTGACCCACGCCCTCTCCCTCTTGTCTCCCCCAAGCCCACCTGCTCCCGCTCTGCTGCCGCCTGTCTCCCTTCCACGTCCCAGGGAGTGGAGATGGGAGCTGTACAAAGGGGTCGGGGGTCCCTCCCCAGCCTTACTCAGGCCTGTGACAACAGCTTTACCGGGATTACTACTGGGAAAAAGATTATTCATATTTTCTTAGATCTTGGCATAGATGCATAATTTACACAGTTGCTAAGGAGATTCAAAGCCGATGCGTGTAGAGATGGTTTTTCCAGGAGGGGACAGGACAAATGGGGCTTCTAATAAGCTTTGATCACCTTGCAGATGACAATGGCCTAAGTCCTGTTTGGGCTTCAACACAGGAGAAGGTGACATTTGAAATTTATGATCCAAACCTCGCGTTTCTGCGCTTTGTGGTGTATGAGGAAGATATGTTCAGCGATCCCAACTTTCTTGCTCATGCCACTTACCCCATCAAAGGAATCAAATCAGGTAAGCAGCTTTTAATTAAGATATTCAGTTTGGGCTAGCATTGTTCTTTGGTGTGTGCTGATGGCTTCAAAAAGAAGAAAAAGCGTTTTTCCTGGCTTCTAGGGAATCAGTGCAAAACTGCTTAGGTGGTTTGGACAACTCATCTCGTGGTAGTTCCCTGTGCTGGCACATGTACAGTCTGTGGTTTAGCACAGGGACAGCGGGAGGCAACCCGATGGGATGCTGGGCCCTTCAAAGTTGGCCGTCTGCGTGCAAAATTGGACTATTGGTTGATTTTCCACCTGGAGCTGTGATTTGATTTCATTTGGAAAGGTTAGAAGCTGTTGCCTGTCTGCAGCCCTGGCCTACGTCTGGTTGGAGCGCCCGCCCGCTCCCTGGCTGGGAATTAAAAGGCTCAAACCCGCCGGTGGGAGTTACAGTTGTAGGTCTGCCTCCCCCGAGACATCTGGGCAAGCGACTGAGGCTTTCAGAGCTTCACCCCCCTCTTCTACAGAAGTGGGACGGTTGGTTTTTTTTTTTCCAGTTGCGATTTTCTTCCAAAATACAAGCCAAGCTGGGTCATGTGACCGGCTCTTAAGAATCAAGAGACTGAGTCCCTCCCCTCCAAGCCAGGTAGATGTCCCAGGAGGGAGGAGCAGCACCAAGCTCATGGTGCTGCTTCCTGTACACAGTTTGTCTCGTTTACTTTCCTGCTGGACTTTGTGTAGAATGTTTGCTAAACAGACTCTCCCTTGATGTTGAATTCCCCCTTCCTTTGTATTTGAGACATTAAAGCACAGATCCTTCTGGATTCCTGATGAGGTCACTGTTACCCTGTTTTCTAGGCATTATTTTCCAAGAGAAAAAAGTCACTCTCATTTTAGTGATTTATATACAAACATAGTCTTTTCTCATGATGTTGTTTGCAACCCTTGAGTCCTGTTTTCTGGGTTTTTCCCCCCTTAACTTGGAACGTATCAGATATTTCCTACATTTCTAGCATTTTGAGACTACAAGTCTGATCGTTTCCCCCACTGGGAACTTGCCCAGGTCGGTATGCTGGGACTCCGGTTCGAAAATGGCAGGTTCCTGAACCCGCTCCCGTGGGATTCAACCAGCCCAGGTTGGGATCTAGGACCATGTGTGTTTAGCCAGCTCCGCGGATGGCACTTTGAGAAAACTGAACTAGCCGAAACTGAGCCTGCCCGTCTTATCATCGTGGAAACAAATTCCTAAGCAAATGAGTAGATTAAACAGGAACCTGAGACATATTTAAACTGCCTGATTTTTGCGCACTTTAGAAACATCCAGCTTCTAATAAGAATAACAAGTACTTTTTGTAAGTCCCAGAGGCCTGATATTTGGCATCCCCTCTTGGTTAACTCACCCATGATGTTGTAAACTACATTAAATCCAGAAATTTAGGTGCGGTTCTTAACTTTGTAATTTACCTCTTTTTCTTTTCTAATCCTCACTTGAAGGTATGTTTATTGATTTTAGGGAGAGAAAGAGAAACACTGATAGGTTGCCTCTAGTACACGCCCCAGTAGGGGATTGAACCTGCAACTTTTGGGTGCATGGACAGCGCTCCAACCAACTAATTCACCTAGCCAGAGCTTGTAATTTGCCTCTTTCAAAATAAGTAATACTTAGAACAGATTCCTTTTTATGGTAACTGTGCCAACCTATCCTTAGTCTATGTCCACTTGAAGGATAAGGTACATGAACAAGGCGGCCCCTCCCAGTGCCTTGAGGAAAGCTGACAAGCCCTCCTTACTAGCCACCAAATTGTATCGATTCATCTAGAAAATGCTCTGACTTAGCTTGGCGATTTAACAAACAAAGCACAAAGCTTCAAGAATGATGAAAACTGTGACCCTTCCCCCAGCTGTGAGATACTCAGTAAGGACCTTTTCTTTCTCTCTCCTTTCCAGCTTCTAACAGTGCCTGGCATATCCATATTTATGGAGGGAATGAAATAAAATGAACAACCCCTTTGTGCGTAAGGCATCGGGGGCCTTCTGAACTCAAGAATAAACTTTGCCCATTGTCATTAGGGATATGCTTAAGCTTTTAAGCCAGCTGGAGCTCAGGAAGAAAAACATCATTTATTGTGTTAGGTGCCTTAAACTCTCTCTCTTTTAATCCTCATAGCAATCCTGTGAAAGAGGTGTTTATCATGTCCACTTTTCAAATAGAAGCACGTTGGGGCCTAGCAATGTTAATTAACTTGCTCAAGGTCACACACCTGCATGACCAGAGCTGGATGCAGACCCCGCGATGTCTGACTTCACACCCATGCCCCTGCTGCTCGCCAGGCCTCCTCTGCTCCTCCTGAGCCAAAGCACTGCTCGTTCTTCGAAAGATGTCTCTAGCTCCCTTGCCTCCATGACACAACTCAGACCAACAAGAATAAAAACAGAATGAAACTGTTTTTGGTGAAATTGGCAAACCCCTTTCAGCCCTAGTTCCCAATATTCATGAAGGGCTGCTCATAACCATGAGGCCCGGGCAGGGAGAGGAGCTACATGGAGCTGGAGACATGGGCAGAGGGGACTGAGTCCAAGTTTGCAGGCAAGCACTGAGTGCAATAGTGCTGCTGATCTTGGAACCATGTTCGCTGGAGGGCACAGGCTGCCTACCAGCCTCCCCAGACACACTGGAACGCTCCGATTCCAGTGCATTCTCATAGTCGATCCGTACCTGGACTGACTTCTCCCCCCCCCCCCCCCCCCCCCCCCCCCCGCCCCCGTCTGCAGACCAGCTTCTTAGAGAGGAGGAGCTCAGCCCCACCCCAGACCTCCAGAGTCAGAATCTGCATTGTCATCAGATCCACAGGGGATTCACATCAAAGTTGGAGAAGCACGGGGCTAGACTGCAAGAATTCTGTGGGTATCCAGGCAGAAACCACCCAACAACAAAATTTCATCACCTGTGTAAGGATTAAATAGGTCAGAAAACTTCCCTATAGCAGTATTCAAGGAGAACAATGTCCCAAAAAATCCTCCAGGAAACAGACTAAGGCCTGAGGGTTTTATGCCCACTCACTGTCACTCAAGCATACTACAGGGCAGGTGTGTTCAGACATGCACAGTTCAGGGATGTGTCCATGAGTTCATATTGAAGAAAACAAGACAAATTTAGCCAACGGAAATGTTCACCCACTAAAAGGGTGGTAAGCATTGGACACTTAAAAAAAAAATTGTGCATTTCATTGTGTGTGCCAATTTTATATCAGAAAAAGAACACTATAAACAAATACTGAGCTCTGGTTAATGAGATGCATGCTGACATATTCAGGGGAATGTGTTCAGATGTCTTCATCTTACTTTGAAATACACACACACACACTAGATCGATGGGTGGAGAAATGTGATAAAACAAGTATAGTAAAAGATTAATGGTGAGCCCTGGCTGGTGTGACTCAGTGGATTGAGTGCCGGCCTGTGAACCAAAGGATGACTGGTTCAATTCCCCGGTCAGGGTGCATGCCTGAGTTGCGGGCCAGGTTCCCAGTAGGGGGCGCACAAGAGGCAACCACACATGGATGTTTCCCTCCCTCTTCTTCCTTCTCCCTTCCCCTCTGTCTAAAAATAAATAAAATCTTTAAAAAAAAAAGGTTAATGGTGAGATCTAGGTAGTGATTGTACACGTGCTGCTTGTAATACTGTTAGCTTTGCTGTACGAATGTCAGAAAAATATAACCAGGCCTCCCTTTGTGGGAGAATTATGGTTACAAAATGGAACACACATATTACAGTACCATGTTGATATAGAAATAATATGGTTTTAACAAATTAGGGGACAGAGAGGGAGAGAAGGTACCGGGCTGTGTAAGCATGCCAATTTCCTCATGGTAAGCAGTGCAAAGCAATTTATCCAATAGATATTATTTAAAGGTTTTAAGTGATAGTGTAAAAGGTTTCCTAAGAGTAATAAGGATCATCATTGAACGAGCCAAAACCTGAATGATGAAATAGTGGGAGTGCCCTAATTTGAGTTTTGCTTGTCCTGAGAATCAGTAGATACAATGCAAATAAAAAGCCTTCAAGTCGGAGACATGGGTCCCAGGTGGAGGTGTAAGTGGACACTGAGCTTGCCCCCTCCCAAGAACACACCAAATGTACATGCAGAGCCGGAGAAGTTCCTCTTGAGAGACAATTGTGAGCCAATTGAAAAGCTTCTGCACAACCAGTAAGAGAAAGGGACCACATGGAGAAGGCTGGGGTACCATGACAGCTCTCTGGGAGCTGAGGAAACCAGCCAGGACTGGAGGAACCAGTGCGTGCCATTGTTTACACTTCTCCTAAACCTGGACAGTGGGCAGGAGCTCCATTCAGGTTCTCCGCTGACCTGCAGGAGGCCCCAGCTATCCCTCCTGAAGCTGGATCCAGCAGAAAGAGGAAGGCACCATAGCATGCATACAAGGGATGCCTCCCCCAGGAGATTGATCCAGAGGACACAGCAGGGTTCTGCTTTGCACACTCCCTAGGCTGCACGCACAAGGGGCTCCCCTGCCTGGGCAGAGTGTGGAACTAACAAAACACTGTAGTACCTGCAAGCAGGGCTACCCTGTTCAGAGTGTGTGGAGCTAGCAAAACACTGAGATATCCACATGCAGAACTGTCCCTTCCAGAGGAAGTGCAGAGACAGTGAGGCACTGTTGCCCATGCATGTGCAGCTGCCCCAAGAGAAGAAAGTGTGGAGTAAGCAAAACATTGCAGTGCCCACCCACGGGCTGCCCTAACCCACACCGAGTGAGGGGGGTGTTGCTGTGTGCATGAAAGGTGCCCCACCTGGAGAAAGAGCAGAGTTAGTCCGGCACTGGAAAGCAGGAATGCGGAGCAGCCCCACCAGACCCTAGTCTAAGGGTAGACAATTAAAGCAACAGGACTGCCGTTGCAGAGGTGGAGGGGTGTAGCTGACTGCAGAGGAGCTGCATTACCTTGAGAAGGGGCAAAAGAAGCAAAGTGCAGCTATGTGTGCACACATGCCTGTCCCACCCGGAGACCTGGCAGGGGGTGGAACTGATGGGGCATTGAGATGCAGGCATGCAAAGCAGCCGCACCCAGACCTTGCTCTGATCACAGACAGTTAAGCATGCCTAGAACGCACCTAGTGGCCTCATCTACCTCAGGTAGCCACACCCAGATTAGAAGGCCAAGGAGGTACACACACCCCTCAGTGCCCCACCTGGAACCCAGGCAACAAGCCAGGGTTCCTTCAAGCCAGGCAACACAGAAGGTACCTCACATGCATGCCCCAACTACAAGCAGACTGGCAAAACTATTCAACACACAATCCACCCAGAGACCACTCTTTCAAGATTGGGAAGGATGGCTGTCCTATTCAACTCATAGGAACAAACACAGTAAGTCTGACAAAATGGGGAGACAGAAGAATATTCCCCAAATGGAGGAATAAGAAAAAAAAAAAACTCCAGAGAAAAACCCCAATGAAACAGAGATAAGTGATTTGCCTGATAAAGAATTCAAAGAAATAGTCATTAGGAAGGTAAACAAACTTGAAAGTGTAATAGAGGAACTTAGCACCTCAACAAAGAGAGAGAAAAATGTAATAAAGAACCAATCAGAGATGAAGAATACAATAATTTAAATGAAGCATATATTGGAAGGAGTTGGCAACAGACTGGTTAATACAGAAGAATGGATTAGTTATCTGGAAGAGAGAATAGTGGAAGTCATCTAATCAGAACAGCAAAATGAAAAGAAAGAATTTAATGAAGATAGTATAAGAGATCTCAGATAACATCAAGCACCTTAACATTTGCCTTGTAGGGATTCCAGAAGGAGAAGAAAGAGAGAGAGGAGCAGAAAAAATATTTGAAGAAATAATGTCTGAAAATTATCCTAATCTGGGGAAGGAAACATATCTAGGTCCAGGAAGAACAGGGCGTTCCAAACAAGATGAACCTAAAGAGACCTACACTACATCAAGACATATTGTAATTCAAAAGGCAAAAGTTAAGGATAAACAGCCCTAAAGGCAGCAAGAATGAAACATCAAATCACATACAAGGGAATCCCCATAAAGCTATCTGCTGATTTCACAGAAGCAACTTTACAGGTCAGAAGGTAGTGGAGGAGATATTTAAAGTGCCAAAAGAAAGGAATCTGTCTAACCACTGTGCTGTACATCTGAAATTAATACAGAATGCTATTGAATGTAAACTCATTGAAAAATAAACTTAAAAAAAAAAAAGGAATCTACAACCTACAAGACTGTATCCAACAAGGTTGTCATTTGGAACTGAAGGAGATAAAGCTATTCCCAGACAAGCAAAAACTAAAGAAATTCACAACAAGTAAACTAATCTTACAAGAAATGTTAAAGGACCTTCTTTAAGCAGAAAAGAAAAGGCTATAACCAGAAATAACACAGGAAAGAAAAATTTATTGTATATTTGCCTTTATCAGTGATAATCACAGAGAATCAACCACTTAAAAAGCTAATATGAAGGTCAAAAGATAGTAGTAGCAAAATTAACTATCACTACAATAAAAAAATCAGGGATACACTAAACAAAAAGATATAAAACATGACATCAGAAACATAAATGGGGGAGTAAAAATGTAGTGCTTTCAGAATATGATTGCACTTAAATGCTTATTAGCTTAAAATAAATATGTATATATGAACTTCATGGTAACCATACCAAAAACATGCAAAAACACCTAATACATAAACATAAACACAGGGAGGCTGCCAAAACGAAGAGATAAAGAACATGGCCCAAATGAAAGAACAGATCAAAACTCTAGAAAAACAGCTAAACAAAAGGGAGGTAAGCAATCTATCAGATGCAGAATTCAAAACACTGGTTATAAGGATGCTCAAGGAACTTAGTGAGGACCTCAACAGCATAAAAAAAACAAAAGATACACTAACTTAAGTAAAGAATGATTTACAGGGAAATAACAGTAGAGTGGATGAAGCCAAGATTCAAATCAATGTTCTGGAATATAAGGAAGCAAAAAACAACTAATCAGAACAAGAAGAAAAAAGAATCCAAAAAAATGAGGGTAGTATAAACAACCTGTGAGACAACTTCAGGAGGTCCGACATTTGCCTTATAGGGGTGTCAGAAGAAGAAGAGAAAGAGCATGAAATTGGAAATCTATTTGAAAAAATAATGAAAGAAAACTTCCCTAATTTGGTGAAGGAAATAGACATGCAAGTCCAGGAAGCACAGAGAGTCCCAAACAAGATGGATACAAAGAAGCCCACTCCAAGACACATCATAATTAAAATGTCAAAGGTTAAAAATAAAGAAATGGGAGGGGTTGGGTGGGAGAATGGGGGAAGAGGTGAGGAGATTAACAAGTAGAAATAAGTTACAAAATAGCCACAGGGATGTAAAGTACTGTATAGGAAATGGAATAGCCAAAGAACTTTTACATATGACCCATGGACATAGACAATAGTAGGGGCATTGCCTGAAGGAGTGGGTGATGCTGGATGGAGGGGGGCTAAAAGGGAAATATCAGGACAACTCTAATAGCATAATCAATAAAGTATAATTAAAAAACAAAAATGAAGAAAAAGCAATCCAATTAAAACCCCAAAGAAAACCAACAAATTAAAAGGCAAGAGATCAAGACAAGAAGAAAGGAGCAATGAAGAACAAAAAAAAAACAACCAAAAAACAATTTAACAAAATGTCAATAAGCATATACCTATCAATGATTACTCTGAATGTAAATAGACCGAATGCTCCAATCAAAAGACATAAGGTGGTAGAATGGATTAAACACACACACACACGACCTATCTATATGCTGCTTATAACAGACTCACATTGGATTGAAAAACACACAAACTGAAAGTGAAGGGATGGAAAAATATATTCCATGAAAACAGAAACAAAAAGAAAGCTGGGGCAGCAATACTCATATCAGGCAAAATAGACTGCAAAACAAAGAATGTAAAAAGAGACAGAGAAGGGCATTCCATAATTTTAAAGGGGTCAGTCCAAGAAGAGGGTATGACAGTTGTAAATACCTACACACTCAACATGGAAGCACCCAAGAATATAAAGCAAATGTTAATGGGCATAAAGGCAGAAATTAATAGTAATACTATAGTAGTTGGGGACTTTAATGTTACACTAACCTCAGTGGATGGATCTCATTTAGACAGAATATTAATACAGAAATAATGACCTTAATTTCTGTATGAGACCAGTTTGATCTGATAGACATTTATAGGGCGTTTCATCCAAAAACTCTAGATTACACATTTTTCTCAAATGCATATGGAACGTTTTCACACACGAGTCCACAAAACAAGCCTCAATTGCTTCAAGAAGACTGAAATCATATCAAGCATATTTTCTGACTACTATGGCATGAGACTAGAAATCAAAATCAACTACTGGAAGAATAGTGGAAAAATTACAAATACATGGAGATTAAACAACATGCTTCTAAACAACCAGTGGTTCAAAGAGGACATCAAACAGGAAATCAAACACTCCTTGAGACAAATGAAAATACAACCTTACAAAATTTATGGGAT
This sequence comes from Mormoops blainvillei, assembly GCA_004026545.1. Taxonomy (NCBI): domain Eukaryota; kingdom Metazoa; phylum Chordata; class Mammalia; order Chiroptera; family Mormoopidae; genus Mormoops; species Mormoops blainvillei. The sequence goes on from PVJD01007519.1 coordinate 22,910, forward strand.
GCAGCAAAAGCAGTTATAAGAGGAAAATTTATAGCTGTATAAGGCCTACCTCAAGAAGGAAGAAAAACTCCAAATAAACAATCTAAATTTGCCCCTGATGAAACTAGAAAAATAGGAACAAACAAAACCCTAAGTAAGTAGAAGGAAGGAAGGAAGGAATAAAGATCAAAGTGGAAATAAATGAAATAGAAAATAGAAAAGGAATAGAGAAGATTAATGAAACTAAAAGCTGGTTCTTTGAAAGGATAAATAAAATTGGCAAGCCTCTAGCAATACTCATTAAGCAAAAAAGAACACAAAATCAGAAATGAGCAATTACAATAAACACAGTAGAAATAAAAAATCATTAAAGAACACTATGAACAATTATATGCCAGCAAATTGGACAATTTAAAAGAAATGGATACATTTCTAGAAACATAACAACCTTCCAAGACTAAACCAGGAAGAAACAGAGAATCTGAGCAGACCAATTACTAGCAATGAAATTGAAACAATAATCAAAAAACTCCCAACAAACGAAGCCCAGGATAAAATGGCTCCTCAGGTGATTTCCACCAAACATTTAAAGAAGAGTTAGTACCTATCCTTCTCAAACTATTCCAAAAAAGATTAGGAAGGAGCACTTCAAACTCATACTACAAAGCCAGCATAATCCTTATTACCAAAACCAGACAAAGACACCACATAAAAAGAGAATTACAGGCCAATACCCCTGAAGAATATAGTTGTGAAAATTCTCAATAAAATACTAGCAAACCGTATTCGACAGTACATTAAAAGGATGATCAAGTGGGATTTATACCAAGGATGCAAGGGTGGTTCAACATCCCCAAAACAAGTACTGTGATTCATTACATTCAACAAAACCAAAGATAAAATTCATGATGATTTCAATAGATGCTGAAAAAAATTTGACAAAATTTAACATCCATTAATGATAAAAACTAAAAAAAAAATTTATTTATTTTTAGAGAGAGGGGAAGGTAGGGAGAAAGAGGGAGAGAAACATCAATATGTGGTTGCCTCTCGTCCGCCCCCTACTGGGGAACCTGGCCCTCAACCCAGGCATGTGCCTTGGCTGGGAGTCTAACCGGTGACCCTTTGGTTCGCAGACCAGCACTTAATTCACTGCGCCACACCAGCCAGGGCAATGATAAAGACTTAACAAAGTGGGCATAGATGGAACTCACCTCAGCTTGATAAAGGCTGTATATGCCAAGCCCACAGCTAACATCATACTCAATGGTGAAAACGTGAAAGTTGTTCCTCTAAGATCAGGAACAAGACAAAGATGCCCACTCTCACCACCAGTATTCGGTGTAGTATTGGAGATCCTACACACAGAAGTCAGAAAAGAAAGAAAGAAAGTCACCCATATTGGGAAAAAAGAAGTAAAACTGTCACTATTTGCAGATGACATAATACTATATATAGAAAACCCTAAGGAATCCACCAAGAATTAATATAAATAATAAAAGAATTCAGTACTGTAGCAGGATGCAAAATTAATATATGGCAATCTGTCACATTTCTATACACTAATAATGAACAACCCGAAGGAGAAATAAAGAAAACAATTCCAGTCCTGACTGGGTAGCTCAGTTGATTGGAGTGTCATCCCATACACCAAAAGTTTGTGGGTTCGATCCCCCATCAGAGCACATACCTGGGTTGTGGGTTTGATCGCCGGTCAGGGCACAAATGGAAGCCAACTGATAGATGTTTCTCATATCCACATTTCTTTCTCTTTCTTTCTCTTCCTCTCTCAAATCAATAAACACATCCCCAGATGAGGATTTTAAAAAATTTCATTTACAATTGCATCAAAAGGAATAAAATACTTAGGAATAAATTTAAGCAAGGAAGTGAAAGACTTGTACTCTGAAAACAATTAAGACACTGAAGAATGTGAAAAGGACCCAAATAAATGGAAGGATATACCATACTCATTAAAAGGAGCATACTACCCAAAGCAATCTACAGATCCAATGCAATTCCTATGAAAATGCCAGATTCTCCTCAGAACTAGACCAGTAATTCTAAAACATATAGCCAAAGCAGTCTTGAGAAAGAAGAACAAAGTCAGAGATACCACACGCTCTAATTTCAAACTATATTATAAAGCTATAATAATTAAAACAGCACCGGCACAAAAACTGACAAATAGATCAATGGAACAGAATAGAGAGCCCAGAAATAAACCCTTGCTTATATGGTTAACTAATATATGACAAAGGCAGTAAGAATATACAATGGAGTAATGACAGTCTCTTTAACAAGTTATGTTGTAAAATCAGACAAACATTCAAAAAGTAAAATAAAATGGGACCACTCTTACACCATATAAAAAAATAAATTCAAAAAGGATTAAAGACTTTAAGATCTGAAACCATAAACTGCCTAGAAGAAAACATAGGCAGTAAACTATCTGACATTAGTCTGAATGATATCTTTTTATACACATCCCCTAAAGCAAGGGAAAAAACAAATAAATCTGACTTCATCAAACTGAAAAACCAATCAACAAAACAAAAAGACAAGCTAATGAATGAGACAACATATTTGCAAATGATATATCTGATAAGGGGTTGATGTCCAAAAGATACAAGAAACTCAATAACAAAAATAAAATAAACAATCTGACCAAAAAATGGGCAGAGGACATGAAAAGACATTTCTCCAAAGAAGGCATACAGATGGCCAATAGACAAATGAAAAGATGATCAACATCACTAATAATCAGGGAAATACAAATCAATACCACAATGAGATACCACCTCACACCAGTCAGAATGACTGTTATCGAAAGTCAAGAAATAGTATGTGTTGGCAAGGATGTGGAGAAGAGGGAACCCTTGTGCACTGTGGGACTGCAAATTGATGTAGTCGGTATGGAAAAACAGTATGAAGATTCTACTTCTAGATATTATCCGAAGAAAACAAAAACACTAATTTGAAAAGGTATATGCATCCCCATATTTATCGCAGCATTATTTATAATAGCCAAGGTGTGGAAGCAATGTAGGTGTCCAACAGATAAATGAATAAAGCAGATGTGATACGTACACACACAGACAATGGAGTATTATTCAGCAATAAAAAAGAATGAAATCTTGCCATTTGCAACAACATGGTTTGATTATGAGGGTATTATGCTAAGTGAAATAAATCAGAGAAAACAAGTACCATATGGTTTCACTTACATGTGAACTCTTAAAAAAATAACAAAACAGAACCAGGCTCATAGGAACAGAGACCAAAGGGATAATTACTGGAGGGGAGGGTGAAGGGGGTGATGGGTGAAAAAGGTGAAGAGGAACAGTCAATAATATCGTGATAAGTTTGCACAGCAACGGATGATTGCTAGAATGAGTGGGATGATCACACTGTAAGGTATAAAAATGGCCAATCACTGTATTTATATACAATAAATACATAAATAAATATTTATATTGCACACCTGACACTAACATAACTAGTATAATATTGCATGTTCACTTAAACTTAAAGGTTTAATTGAAAAAAACTTTTAAATCAACCTGGGGCCATCCAGTGAATCCCCAAGACACGGGATTAAAATGGAAAATGTAAGGCTCAGAATCGCTTAGGTCAGAGTACTATCCTTTGCGATTTTAAAGGAAACAAAACAAATGCATAGACTATTTTGGGATGATACTGTTCACAGTGGTTCCTTGTGGAATACAGCATTATGAGTGGATGGAAGTGGGACTTTCATTTTTACTGTGTATCTATTAATTTGAGAGAGAAGGGGGAAATGGGGAGAGGGGGAGAGAGAGTGAGAGACAGACAGAAAGATCTGTTTGTTGTTCCATTTATTTATGCATTCATTGGCATATTGGGATAACACTCTAACCAATTGAGCTACCTGGCCAGAGCCTTTACTGTGTATTCTTTTCTACTACTTAATTAAAACAAGCAAACAAACCAACCTTTGAGATGTGTTGCCTTTAACATTACTTAATGGGTGGTGGTGGCAGGGGAATTCAGCTCTACTTCAGCCCTCCTCAAAGTTAACATTTGAGTAAATAGGGAATGGCTTTCAGAGGAGGGTGATCAATAGTGCTCTGAACTGCCAAGGGACAGAAAGATTTCCTCCCACTGGAAACCCTTACAGACACTCCCCTGTCCTATGCTTCATAAGGGGCTAAGCGGAGGGGATGGATGCAAGGATTCATTCCTCCTTTGAGTCTTTGGCCTCTGGCGCATTGAAGGAATTGAACCACAGCTGCAGTCACCATGAACGCGGTGTGTAATGTTCTGTGGGTTTTCATTTCTTCTGAGTCAATCATTTTCATTTCTAGCTGGCAGATAACTTTTCACTTCCCTTTCCTGTACGGGCCTGTCAAGTCTGCATTCTGGAACCCCTCTCCATAACCATCAGGATGGGACCTCAGGCTTCCAGAAAGTCAGCCCCACTATGGGGCCCTGACCTCTCTGCTCCTTGATGTAGGCATGTGATCCCTGGGTGCCCCAAGAAAACTATGGTCAGACATTAACTACCTGCCTTCGCACTGTTTTTCCTTTCTGCTACAGGATTTAGATCTGTCCCTCTGAAGAATGGGTACAGTGAAGACATTGAGCTGGCTTCCCTCCTGGTTTTCTGTGAGATGCGGCCAGTCCTGGTGAGTGGAGAAGCCCCTCGGGGTTCTCTGAGCTACATCTGCTGGTGGGTAGGAATGGTCAATGAGTACGCTTGGCTGCTGGACTTCAACCCATGGAGAATTATCTAGCCAAACATGCCATGTCATTAAAAAAGAACACCTTTCAGTGACAGATCTCCCCTGCAGGCCTAGGTTTTTTCTCCCAGCACCCATCCTTCTTGGAGAGTGTCGTATGACTCTGTGAGTAGGCTATGTAGTTGGAAAGGGTGAAGCTCTTTGGAAGTTCCTCATAGTTTCATTTCAACAAAGCCAGACAAGGCGATGTTCTTCTAGATAAGTCCCTCCTTCCTGTGTGCCTCCCTCTGCCTGTTGGTCTTGGGTAATCCCTTAAAAAGTATGAGAGCCTCCAACTAGGCCTTGTCATGGGGAAGGATGTTCACAGGCCACAACTTCCTGTGCTGAATAGCACTTCTCTTGTGGTTCTATCAGCTATGGGAGGAACCTGCCTTTTTGGTCCTTCCGTTGTGCCAAGGCCTTGAAGACATTCAATCCTTCCTTTCGTTAACCAGTTAGGCTAGATGTAGCAGAAAGGGCTTGGCCTCCTTGAACTATTCAAGAGACCGAGGTAGGTTGCTGAGAACATAGCACCAGGCTAAGTATAGTTCGGGTCTTAGGTTTGATGGGATACTTACTGTGATTCCAGAGGTTCAGAATCTTCTTGATGGCCATGCCCATGGAATGAAACCCACTTGGTGTGTGTTTTTGCAAGGTCTCATACGTGGCCAACAGAGTCTGCCAAGACCTTTCCATTCCCTCACAACAAAGCCCAGCATGGGCTGGGGGATTCCTGTGTGTGGTCACCCCAGCTCTCTTGGGGTAGCCTAGCAAGGCCATGGTTCCGGACCCCAGCAGGCTGTTGTGGGCTTGGTCACTGCCTCTGGGTACACATCTTGTTTTCTCAGCCTGGTGGTTCTCTGGATAGAGAAGTCGCAGCCCGACCTGACATCCTTGCTGAGAATGAGCAAGCCTTCCATTTCTACTCTTTTAGACTGAATTATGTATTTGTCAGTTTATCATTAATAAAACTATCTGAGGTCTTTAAGAAGTCCATTAAAAGACTTAAGTCAGAGTATATTATTTTGTAGAAGTAATTTTTAAAAACTTCACACAGCCCAGATTATGTGGAAAATAGAGTCTTATAATTTGGGGGAAGAGATGAATAGATAAAGCTAACATTTAGTCTGTTTGCTGCCTTCATTTCCAGGCCAATGCATTTTTATGAAAGTGTAATAATGATAATAATATAAATGTCTGTTTACATGTATAATTTTTCCTTTTGCATTACTGACATTTGAGGCCAGATCATCCCTTGTGGTGGGAGCCACCCAATGCATTATAAGATTTTTAGCAGCATCCTTGCCCTCGACCTACTAAATGCCAGTAGCAGCACCCCCCAACTCCCGCTTTGTATAACAGCCAAAACTATCTCCAAACATTCTCACATGTCCCCTGGGTGGTAGTAAAAAAAAAATAAAAATAAAAAAATCCCTAGTCAAGAACCACTGCTTTAGAGTGAGTTTATACACTCTTTTCATGCTATTACCTAATCTTCATTAGCATTAAATGATTGACAGATTTTTTTGCCATCAAGCTGATCAACCACAGATTAAACATTCCCCTAAACTGGGCATTTAGATGGAATGCACTTACAAATAAAGCTCTCACGAACATCTTCATGTGGTTACTCTTTTCCTCCTATAAGTCAGAACTCCTTAGGATCAGTTCCCAGATACGGAGTTAGCGGGATCAGTTCATTGAGCAGGATGGTAAAATGGCGAAACCTGGGCCTTCAGCAAAGGCCTGGAGTAAGTTTGCGGAGCTTTGGTTTAGATGAGTCTACCTCTTCCCAGCCCACTGACAGATCTGGGATTCTGTTGCCTGGGGAAAGGAAACCAGCACTTCCTCTCTGTGTACATAAAATGCTTTTGCAGACATTTCACCAAAAAAAAAAAAAGTGATAAAAGTGGTTTCAGATGGCGGTTGGACAGCATTTGTCTAGACACTGCTGTGCAAAGCTGTTGTGAACAACTTGGAAACATTATAAATAATTTAAATAATTAGGTACCGCTGGCAGCAGAGAAAGTTACTATATTTAAAAGAAAATGTGTGGGGGAAGACTTGCGGCTGCGGATGCCAGTGGAGCATGGCAGTGGAAACGGCGCGCAGTGTGGGTTCCAGGTGCAACGCTGTTTCTATGTGAAGGAGGAGTTTTGGAGTAGAAGTTGTCTGAGTATGTATAAATTCCATTTCAGCTGCTGGTTTTCCAGCTTTTATTTAATTCCACATCTGTCACCTGGTTCTAAGCCACAGGTGCCATGGCGTTTCTGTCCCATGCTGTGATGAGGAGTTTCTGGGAAGCTGAGCTGGGTTGTGTTCTCATTGCCCAAGGTCAAGCCTTATTTTATCACCGTATCCTCTGCGATGCCAGGGGGAGACTGGGAAACAGCTTCATGAGAGATTTGTCTGAGCAAATGATTGATCCAGTGAGGGCTGAGATGGAGTTTACTCGTAAAACATTTGCTGAGACAGAGTTTACAGCCCCAGAAAACTGTCAATAAGCACTTTAAGCCCCTTCTGAAGAAGCCATTTATTTACATGTCACAATTACTTTATCAATTCTTGGTCCTTTCCTCAGGTGTATGTATGGTTTAAAACCAAGAGTATTTTCAGTACCATTTTATTACCTACTATATTTAATTTGAAGCAGGAAAAGAAAGGAAGGATGGATTTGAAAAAATTCCCATAAGCAACCTCTCTATAACCACTGTTAGCACTTTGATATATTTCTTTTGCCTGATAATTTTTTGCACATGATATTTTCATGGTTAGAGTCTTCTAATGCATATGAACGTGTGCCCTTTACCACCTCGCAGATGACTTTAAGCATTTTTCTATGTTATTACATGATTTTCCAAGCCATTAATGCCCATTTCATTAGGTGTGGGTCATTAATTCACTTAGCCATTCTCTCACTGATGGACAGTTAGGTTGTTTGTAGTTTGTTACTTTATAAATAATGAAAGTCTTTATATAACACTTTTTGATTAAAAATTACTTCCTGAGGCTAGATATATAGTAATGGAATAATAGATCAAAGGGAGAGAGGGGAAAAAAAGACCATATATTTTTGGATACATGTTGAATTGTTCTCTGAAAGTAAATAGTTTCTTTTAAGTTGATGTATTACATCCCGTCTTGCCATTAATTGAAAAGGGCCTTCATTCAACTGATCTAAACTTGTGAGACTCAGAGAAACAGGAAAGGAGAAAGTATGGAAACTTGAATATTCCATTCTAATCATCATCAGTGGGCAAGCTGGCAGTAGTTGGAGGGTATGTTTGAGAAAACTGGCTGCCCTGGGATCTTTGAGGACTGATCCTGGAGTGGACGGTATTTAGCTTCACACTGGGTGGGAGCTAAAATGCAGGGGCTGGAGTAGCCTAGTGGAAAGGCCGGGATGCTCTGGTTCCCGGTGAGGGCTCAGCCACAAGACACGTGTGAATCCCTTTTTGCAGAAAGGCTCCAACGCACGTTCCAGGGTCAGAGACCTGGAGCGGGAGGTGCACTCTGGAGCTGAGCTGGTCCTGGTTTTTGAGATTTCTTACAGTTGGAGAAACCCAGAGGCACAGAGAAAGATCCTAGTTGTACATAAGTAGCTACATTGGGCATAATGGCCTGCCAGTTTGCCCAGTGTCATTCCCTAAGAGCAGAAGCTGCTGTGCCTGCCACTAAGACCCGATGACTTGGCGTGACTACTGAACAGACCAAAGCATGAGTACACAGTGAAGAAAAGAACTGGCATAGAGTAATGAGAGGAAGACAGACCCAGGTAGACATGGCACAGGTGGGGTTGAAGTAGAGCCACTGGAAGCAGCCAACGAGAACCCTAATTCGTAAGTCATGAAAGCTTCCACGGATATCCAAGTAGAGCACTGGGAAAGACTTTCTGGAATTTGAAACAAAAAACTGATTTCTTGAATTTAAAAATTCAGCATCAAGAGGGCCAACACCATGAGATGGAAGTCATAAAGGAAAAGATAAGCTCAGAGGACAGATGCAAATGACCTGACAGGCAAGCATGTTCCAAAGGACAAAGTGGAACAAACAGATGGGGGAGGAGCTATTAGTGAAACAGTTAACAGTTTCTCTGAGTTGCTGCCTGAGAGGCTCAATTGGTTCCTGAAGGGATGAATAGAAAACACACCCACCCCTAGTTGTATCTTAATAAAAGCTTTGAATTCATGGATAAATAATAAAACCTGAACTTCCCAGCACACTAAGTTATCTACAGGGAAAATCAAATAACTCTAATAGCAGATTTATTTGTCCACTTCACATTGGAAACTAGACTTAAAACACATGCACTAAGCATTCATCTTAAAAATTTTATAAATAAACTAAATGGAGATGAAAAGCCAACTGAATGAAACACAAAACAAAGACAACAGAAGAAAAGACAAATGCTGATTCATTGAAAAGACCAATTAAATGAGCTCTTTTCCTGCATAATCAAGGAATAAGAGCAAAAACATATAGGAGTTAATATGGAAAAGAGGACTGAACTCCAAACAATGAGAAGATAAATACATTTGAAAAATGAGGGCAAATGGGTTGAAGAATGAAAATGGGCTAAAATTGGTTCAAGCTGCAGTACAGAATGTACAAAATCCTACAGGAAACATTTGAAGGGTCATAAAATACCTATCAGATAAAATAGGTATCCGATCTAGATGGTTTTATAGCTGTGTTCTACCTGGGTATAAAGAACATAATTCCAAGTTTAATGCATTGACATCAATAGAAAAATGGAAATGCTCCAATTAATGTCTTGAATCTATATAATTTTCATATCGAAATTGGAGAAAGGTAGTATGCTGTCTCTTCTCCCTCCTCAGACTGCATTCATAAGTGGCATCATAGATTGATGTCACCTATGAATGCAGATGTTAAAATTCCAAAAAAAACTTAGCAAGCCATTTCCGGCTATTTACGAGAAGAACAATATATTACAACCAAGTAGTTTATTCTGATAATGCAAGGATGGTTTAACACTGGCACAATCAGCAACACATTTAGTGAGGAAAAAACATGAACCACTAGATGCCACAAATATATCAAGTTAAATGAAATAATCAGTATAAATTGTGGTGAGGAGGTAAAACTCTCTATTCACAAATTACCGGTATATAGTCATAAAAACAAAGACTTCAATTTTAAGGGGACTGATTTTTGTTTTTCTGGTATTTATTAAGTCTAACCACTTTATTCTAGAAAATAATAGTTGGAAATATGGGGTGGGAAGCAGGGACAGAAGAGAAATCTCATTCATGACATTAACAAAAATTATAGCCACACATTAGGAGAAATTTAAATAAGAAAGGTACAGGGCTTATAAAGCAACACCTGAACAAGTAGACATATATATCAACCTTCCAAAATTAATGTTTGATTGGAATCAGGTATTGGTATAAACTCACTTTTAAAAACATAGAGACATACAGATAGGTAGATACAGAAATAAGTGTGTTTGCATCAGTTACTGTACCTACCTACCTACCTACCTACATAACTACCTACCTACATACATACCTACGTGCATGCACACATACTGTGGCTCTGTCTGCTGAGAGGGCCCAGAACCAACAACAGCCCAGTAGCAATGAGCCCACCTAAGCACCCTGATTTTAATTTCTAAATATCATTCTCCAATAAAAGTTGCAATCAGAGCTCTTTAAACAAGTGGTTGGTTCCAGAGTTGAGACAGATGAAATGTGAAATGAGCCTGGACTATCTTGAAGTTCCAGTAACTGAAGAAATGCTGAAAAAAGGACGGGGGACACATCGGTAGGGTATAGGAACCACCTCAAAAGGGCTCCCAATGACCAAAGTTGGAACAATTTGAGCAACAAAATAATGATGCTGGATTATGACCCATAGAATAAAACTATTCACTCATAGACACGTGACTATTTAATAATTAAATGCAAGAAAAGAGATAGCTCTTTCTTATAGAAGAATTCCAGTTAATAAATGTAAAACAAATGAGAGAACTAGAAAAATCACCATTGGAACACCACAGTCAGTGACTGCTACAGGTAAGCTCTACCAATGGATGCTAAAATGAGTAAGTGAAAGTTTGAGGAGAAACAGGATAGTCTCACAGTATCTTCCTTTAAGAAATTTATTATTTGGAAAGAGAAAAATAGCAGCTTGGTACTGGATGAACCTGGCACACACCATCTTAACCAAATGATTGGCGTTACCACTGGTGAGAAGATGCCCCCAGAGAGGGGCGTGGCACTTCTGTGCCACGCTTGACAATGTTGCCTGACCGCAAACAAATCATGAGAAAACACCAGGCACACCCCAATGGTGGGACGGTATATGGAATGACTAACCAGTGCTCTTCAAAAGTGACAAGGTCACAAAAGATGGAGAAAATGCCACAAGTTGGAGGACTCAAGGAGACACGGGAACTAAATGCATTGTGGGACCCTGGACTGGATGTTGCAACAGAAAAAGGACATTGGTAGAAAAACCACTGAAAACCGAATAAAATCTGCAGTTAACAGTATTGTGCCAGCGTTAATTTCTTGGTTTTGGTAATGGCACTCTGATTGTGCAGGACATTCACCCTGGGGAATCTTGGGTGTGCAGGATATGTGGGAGCTCACTATTCTATTGCAACTTTTATGTAAGTTTAAAATTTCATCATAAAATAATTAAAAGAAAAAAGCATCAGCGGGGGATAAAAACAGAAAAAACTATAGAGAACTCCATGAAGATTTTGTCAGGGGCCAGGTGCCATTTATTACTGAAGATGTTCTCTAAGAATTTGAGTCTTAAATTTAAAAATATCTATGCATACCCATTTAAAACAAGGGGTTACAGGAGATACAAGTGGGGATAAACTCTAAAATCACAATATAAACATAAACTGATATAACCCAAAATAGACATCTCTCCATGGGAGAGGATAAGAGAATATGTGGGAAAAACAGTCAAATCTTTCTCTGAAGATAACACCTAAAAGCTGAAAAACTAAGAACATGCAGTATAAGCATGTTTAAAGAACTGTCAGTCCTCAAAAGAAACAACTATCGATCTGGGGGAGCAGGGGTCATGAGGGGTGGGGCTGGTGAACAAGGAGACAGCTGGGTTTCTGGGAACAGTCCCTGTAGCACCTCTTGATTCTTTCAACTCTGTGCATACATAACTAATAAAAACTGAAATTAAACTTGAGAATGTAAGCGGGAGTTGATGACATACTGACGGGGAGCATGTGAGTTAATCACGGACATTTGCTGTGAAGGTGAAAAGAGCGATGGGCCAGTAGCCGGAGGGGGAGGTGGGGGAAGGGAGAGCTTTTTAAGGAGTAGCTGCATGCTGCCGAAGGGGGTGAGTGAGCAGAGGAGGGCTGGGGGGCGCCAGGAGAGAGGAAGGACATGCACAGGAACGAAAAACTGAGTAGGAAAGAGGAGATGGGACCCTGGAGCCAGCAGTAAAGAAGGCAGTGGATTGGTACGGGGCCCAGGATGGGCAGATTTCCCACGTAATTTCTTCTGTGTTCTACGTGAAACAGGAAGCAAGGCCATCAGATGAGACTGGGGAGGTTTGAGGAGAGCCCGGGGTGTGAAACAGTTTTAAGAGAGCAGAGAAAAGAATTCCTTAGTGGAAGTAGGGTGGTAGTGTTTAATGTGCTTCCTTGATGTGTTCATTAATATTTTATTTAGGATTTTTGTGCTGGTTTTCACTGAGCGTTCAGTCTGTAGTTTTTGGTCAGGTTTTGTTTTACTGGTTTCAGTAAAATTACTTGGAGACAGGCCTTCCTTCTTTCTCAGGGCTATGGCACATTTTGACTATAACCGGAGTTATTTGCTACCTACATGTAACAGATGTTAAAGACATCGTTTGTGAAGCTTCCTGGGCTGGGTTTTAAAACTTTCTCGTTTTCTTCTGGAGTAAGATTTGGTCTCTTCAATTTTCTCTTATGGGATAATTTTCTATAATAGGAAACACAGAATCTATACCTATTGTATATATTCGAGTTGGAGCCTTATTGTAAGTAAATATGAACACATACGTTAATTATTTCTGTATCATCTTGGTTTTTATTTATTTCACAGGTCCCTTTCATTTCTTTTTATCTGTAGTTGTATATCTACGCTTATGCCTTATTTGGTCTTTCACACGTGTCTAGCTTAGATAATGGAGTATCTACGTCATTGATTTTGTTTGTGTTTTTTCCACAGAACCTAGCTCTCACATTTGTTTCATATTTTTATATTGAATATTTTGGTTTTCTAATTCAGCCATTTCCATCTTTACCTTTATGGATGCAGTCTGCTTTCCTTAAACTTCTATCGATTTTATTACTCCTGTGTTTGGATACTTAATTCACTTACTTCATTTTTGTGACGAATGCAGTGGGCACTGGAGGCTGCACAACTGATGATTCAGGGCACGGTGGGCTTCACTTTTCTGAAACACCCTCCAGAAAAAGAGATTTGGCAAGTGCCCAGGACTCAGGCCATGGTCAGCTGCTTGCTTGAGGGGTTGGGATAAAAGTGGACACAGCCCTGTAGCCTGTGGGATTCCTAAGAACCCAGAGCCCCAAGCTATCACCCTGCCTTCGGGAGGGCCCCCACCCCGGCCCCCCACCAGTCACAACATTCAGAAAACCAGATACCAACATACAGATTCAGGGCAGGAATCAACCTTTCCATGCAAGATGAGCTTGAGCATTAAAATTTTAAGGCGCTCAAGGAAAATAATGCCAATAGTTAACAAACGTAAAAGCAAGAGAATTCATTCCAGTGAATCTGAAAATGACTTTGAAATAATTGCTTTCTTTTTCCAGAGAAAACCCAATGAGTACTATTTTAAAAGAAGCACCCTTCTTACTATTAATTAGGAACACGGAAGCATGAAAGGACCAATTAGGAATCCTGGAAATACAATTTGAAAAATTATGAAAAAAAACTGCCGCCCTGGCTGGGTAGCTCACTTAGGTGGAGCATCATCCCGACATGCCAAGTTGTGGGTTCAATCTCTGGTCAGGGCACATACAAGAAGCAACAAATTAATGCATAAATAAGTGGAACAACAAATACATGTTTCTCTCCTTCTCTCCCTCTCTCCCCTCTCAGAAATCAATTAAATAAAAAAAAACATTGCTTTAAAGCTTAGTAAGTGGGAAATTCCAGGAAGGATGCCGTTAAAGAAAGAATTAGTAAATGTTAAGATATTAGAGAAATTAGATTTGAACGCAAGATGAGCTATGAGTATGAAAAATAAGAGTTATAAAAAGGATGATAGGATGAGAAACTTCAACATAAAATATTTGAGATGTTGATGACTGAGAATTTTCCAGCACTTCAAGAGACATGAGTAAGTAAGTATAGATCCATGTATAGACACACCATATTTCATTGACTTGGCAGAACCAGAAGAAATGAAATTATAAAAGAGAAGAGAGAGAGAAGACGGATTATCTCCAGAGGACTGACCGAGGACAGTAACACCCCCACCTACAGCAGTGGCAGCCTACAGGCTAAGGGGCATCTTCAAAATTGTTCAAGACACTACCTGTCAGTCTAGACATTCTGTATCCTGAAAACTATCATTCAGGAGTGAGGGCAACAGGAAGGTATGTTGAGACGTGCAGAGGCAGATAATTTAGTACTAATAAACCTTTGTAAAAGAACTACCAAAATACTGTTAAGCAAGAAGGACTATAATGCAAGAAGCATGGTGAGCAAAATAAATCAGTGAAAGGTATTAGAAAAGGGAAATCACTAAAGACTTGGAAAAGAAAAGCAGACTAAATTTTTGTGTGAAAACTCAGACTCAAAGAAGGACAGGTAATTATTGTCTCCAAATTCTAAGTTATGGAGGGAGCTTTAATTGGGAGGGGTGCTTAGAGTGGACAGTGCTCTACAGCTTGACTTGGTGGTGGCTTCACAGCTGTTTGAAGCCACCACTACTCATTAATAACTATTTTAATAACTATTCATTAAACTGTATACAGCAAGTCCTCACTTAATATCATCAGTAGGTTCTTGGAAGCCGGAACGTTGAAACAACGTGTAACGAAACTAATTTTACTATAGGCTAATTGATACAAATAAGAGTTAAGTTCCTATAGAGTATTTCTGATCACAGAAACAAACTTCTAAATAATGACCCAAAACACTTCTAATATTGAACATTGCAGTAAATGCGAGCTAGACATACATTTAAGAAAAATCAATAAAAACAAGTAGTATAATTATTTTCCAATCCACTTATTCCACTTCAGGGTCACGGGCGGCCTGAGCCCGTCCCAGCAGCTGGACCAGACACCCTTCCGGCACAGGGCGCGCGCACACCCACATCACACTCGCTCAGACAGGGACAGTGTAGACATGCCAGTTCATCTTACCTGCACATCTCTGGGCTCTGGGAGGAAACCAGAGGACCTGGAGAAAACCCACACAGACACGGGGAGAACGTGCAGAGCCCACACAGACAGTGGCTCTGGCTGGAATCAATTTTTTTCTCAGTGCTATAACAAAAGAATGTTGAACAAAATGGTATCCAAGGCCCTGCTGTACATGCTTACTTTACTGAATGTTACATATGTACTGTGATATACGATTTTATATATGTGGAATACTAAGGACTGAATTATATAACATATGATATAAAAAGCTTTGGGATTCAGAAAAGGAGATAAAGGGCTTGAATTATAAAAGCGTTAGTAGAAAAGGTAGACCCTGAACTTAACCTGAATAGCCAATGGTCATTACAAATATGAAAGCAACAGAAGTTGTTTTCTTCTAGGTGGAGAGAAGGGGAAAAAGACCATTTGTAGTACAGGGTTAATATTTAAATGGGGTGTTTGTTTTGCTTTGCTTTATTCCTAATAGGAAGGGAAGCTTGAGGAGGGCATACATTCAGGCCAAGTCATTAGCGGCTCTTCCCAATGCCTCCCTCAATACACTGAATTAGTCACCAAGGACTGTTCATTCTACCTCCACTCCTGTGCAAAGAAAACCATCCTTTTACTCCCCTGCACCTTTGTGCGTGGCCAGCATAGCCTTCTCCGCCGCCGTCCCCGCCGCCCAGAGTCAGATTCAACCTGTTACTCTGGGGGCCGTCCATGACAGTCTAGCGGGTCCTTCAGGTGGAAAAAAGTTTGCACAGCAGGATATGGCCCGAGTCCATTATTGTAAAAATAAATGACAGAAGCAGCTCATTTGGGTACACTGATGCACATTGTTGTAACGCTGGAGTCTCTCACTCGAACTGCTCCATCAGTGGCGGCAGCCAACACTGACCTCCTGAGCAGTCATTCTGTACGTGACAACAGTCAGCAGTCTTTTAAAAGCATCAGTGGGGTAACATGCCTTCCTCCTCCTCCTCCTCCTCCTCCACTGAAACTCCAACTTCTTACCCTAATAAGCCTTTTTCTTAGCATAATGGAGGGAATACTTGGGCTCAGACACCGCTAAGTTTACGGGTAGACTTGCTTCAGTCATGGCTGGATCCAGGTGCTCCCCAATGGTTCTGTCTCCCTCTTTTGGCTTCATTCCCAGCTTTCTCTGTATGACAGCAAAGGGGCCACTGGCAACTGGAAACATTCATCACTCTTTCAATGGCTCCCCAAGAAAAGAAACTTTCGTTTAACCGAGAGCACCAACCAACGTCCCATGGATGCTTCTAATTGGCCTGGCTTGGGTCATGTGCCTGGAGGAGGAGGTGGTGGTGGTGAGCAAGGCACCGTTACTGGCTAGAACTGAGTCACATGCCCATTTGTGGGGGCCTAACCTGTGTTACCTTGGCTTTTGGGGAGAGGGTAGTACAGCCCTATTGAGATATAATTTATATATCATACAATTCACTCATTTAAAGTGTACAGTTCAATGGTTTTTAACGTACTCACGGTTATTCCACCATCACCGTGCTCAATTTTAGAACATTTTCATCACCCCCAATGGAAACTCCTGCTCGTTAGTCATCTCCACTCACTCCATCCCCACCTCAGGCAACCACTCATCTGCTTTGTCTCTGTGTATTGATATTGGCCTGTTCTACACATTCCATATAAATGGAATCATGCTATGTGGTCTTCTGGAAATGGCTTCTTTCCCTTAGTGTAATGTTTTCAAGGTTCGTCCATGTTATAGTGTGTTACCCCGCCTTTTAATAAGGCCCTTTACGAGCTCTTAAATGATCTGCTGGCTCCTGCCTTCCATTCTGTCCTCGTATTAGGCTGTCCTCTCCCTCGCCTGCTGGGTTCCCCTTTACTCACAGAGCTGCTTAGACCCTTTGTATTGGGATCAGGGCCCGAAGGGGGTGAAAAACCAGATTTAATTAAGAAATAACAATGGGCAATGCATCTGTTATTCCAGTGTTTCACAATAAAGCCATCCTTTATTGTGAACAAGGGTTTTTTAGACTGCGTGCTTCCAATACAGTACACAATGGCCAGTTTTCTCTTGGGTTAACGTCAGCCCTGGATTTCCCGGGATCGTCCCAGCTGCAAAGCGTCTGCGCCCTGCGTCCCTCAGTCACACTCTTAAGATACCATGGCCCATATTCTGGTGTGGAAGACACTGTCATAACACGGTTGTTCTTTTCCCTGCTTTCCAGGAGAGTGAAGAGGAACTGTACTCCTCCTGCCGCCAGCTGCGGAGGCGGCAAGAAGAGCTGAACAACCAGCTCTTTCTATATGACACACACCAGAACTTGCGCAATGCCAACCGGGATGCCCTCATTAAAGAGTTCAATGTCAATGAGAACCAGCTGCAGCTGTACCAGGAGAAGTGCAACCGGAGGTAGGTCAGCTCTTTACCCACCTGCAGACCCTTAGGTCTTGCTCCTCACAGCACAGTGACCTTGGGCACTTGGGGCCAGGCTTTGGGAAGGCACCACCATCTTTAGAAATCCTTTGACTGGTACCCTTGACTCTTGCTCTTCTGTTCAATAAATGAACTTTCAGTACTATCATAAGTATCTGCACCTTCCTGAAGCTGAACTGTCATCACTAGAAGAATACTCAATATATTAGTGAACGTACATGCTGACCACTGCCTTTTAAAGAGCCCCAGTCACATTCCCTAGGGGCTAGTCCAGGGGTTCTAAATCAGAGCAGAATTGCCCCCGCTCCACCATAGGATGCTTTGGATTGTGCTACAGACATGTATTGGGGGGTAGGACAGCCAGGTACGCCTAGTGTCCTGCAATGTGCTAGACAGTCCCGCTCCACAAAGCACGGCCCCCCCAAATGCCCATAGCAGCCTCCAATGGGAAACAGTGTGTAGATTCCTCACCCGTATTATTCTCACTGCATCTTTACTTCAGCCTAGCAAGTGGCAATGACCAGTGAGGAAACTGAGGCTCAGAGAGGTACAGTATCTTGCCAGGAGGTCACCACCCAGCCATGAATGACCTGATGGAGAAATGTTGCAGAGCACACGGCCTGTGTCTTAGCCCAGTGGATGATGGCGAAATCTGTTTCATTTCAGGTTAAGAGAGAAGAGAGTCAGCAACAGCAAGTTTTACTCATAGAAGCCGGGGCATATGTGAAAGGGCGTTGTGTGGATGCGTGTGTTTGTATGTAGAAGAATGTGCTGTATTCAGACCCTGGCATCATGCTAATCTGTAACATCATCCTCTCTATTCAAGTCTGCCATCGAGATGACATTTCTGAGGAAGACCCAATCAGCATGAGTTCAGGTGATACCCTCCTAATTTCTTCATCTTGGACAATTTCTTAACTTATAATTCTTTATAGAGGATCCTAAAATCATGCTCCTCGTTCTTGGCCTCTTGTGTTCCAAGCCTCATTGAATAAAAGCAGTGAAAATCTCGAACAGTTAAACCTTCTGTGCACCACCTGTACAGCGAACAGGATTCTTTTTCTGGCCTCCAAAAGCCCAGGTAGTTGACTTCCACGGAAGATGAGCCCGCAATGTGAGGAACTAATAAATTAGCTTCTGAAAAGGATTTTAACTAAAAGGCAAATGATTCTACAGTTAAGGCCATTGGATTTCACTAGGGCCCAGAGAGGAGCCCAGCCCTCTGACCACCGCGTCGGCCCAGCCTCCCTGCCCTAGGTCGGCAGGCTCAGCTCGGTGCACCTGAACTACCACTGGCTGGCCGGCTGGCCGGCTAGACAGACCTGCTACGGTGCCTGAGTCCATGGAATTTGTTCATTATGACACTTTCTAGTTAATGGTGGAGACTTGCTTTGTGACCAGAGTTATTAGGGGTGAGAGGTGGAAATCTTGGAGCCTCTTTGATTTAAAAAACCTGTTAGAAACCAGCGACCCATCGAAGGCTCAGCCAGCTTCTTGCTCTCCCCTGCTCTGCCCACACCTGAGCTGGCTGCGTGACCACGGGTGGGGGGGCTCCGGGTCTGCAGCTCCCACGGACAGGAGGTCAATTTACCGATTAAATGAGGCGATGCAAGTCAGGCTCCTTGGGGGGAATTCCTCTGGGTTACTCAGTTTTCTGTAGCAGCAGCTGAGCCTTGGGGCTTCGGCATTAGAAAGCCACAAAAACCCGCAGGTGCAGTCACCCCAAAGCAGCACACCCACTGGGACAAAATAACGTTCTGCATCTTGAGATACAATATAATGATCTGTATAGCGCGATGATTTCACGAAGCTTCCCGAAGTTGAGGACAGCGATGGGGAGGGGGGTGGTCAGTAGAGCGCAACTTACTCAGAGTGAATTGAGAGCGCACTTGAGGGGGAAAAAAGTGTAACTGTGAAAAAAAGATTGTGGTGAGGAGGAACAAACTAGCTGGCAGTGTGACTGATGGCTTTAATTGGATGGAACTGGGTCCTAGAAACCCCTTCAGCGCCCCCTGTCCTGGGCTTAGCGTGCAGGTATTGCTGATGAGTATATTAAAACCAACCAGGCTCTCGCTGACCAAAAGACCTTATCCCTTCAGTCCACAAAGGTTTCTTGAGCTCCGCCATGCACCAGGCACTATGCCAAAGTCTGGGGGTACAATGTTAAACAAAAAAGTTTTTAAAGGAAATAAAAATGCCGTGGTTATGGGTCTTATGGAATGTATCCGTGTGCTTCTAAAAGAAATGCATTTTATCTTCTAGAAAGCCAGGAGGCTAGGTATAGCAGCCTGACCAAGGTGGGGCTCTCATTTTGTAACAGTATTTTAGTTATTCCTTGAATTGGGGGTTGTTGCTTTGCTCGGCAGCCAGCAACTGAGGGAAGACTATTCCTGACAGTGGCAAGTGTCAAAAGCAACTTTTAGGAACGGCTGGATGGAAAGGGCCCTGAGCTGAAGGCTACAGGGAAGGAACTTACAGCTCTCATAAGCCAGTGACCCATTGGCCATCCTGGCCAGGCAGCCCTTGGAGCCCGATTACTGTGCCCCCAGCCCTGCCGCCCATCTCTCCACTGGCTCCATTATTACTTCTACGCAGTAGGGCTCAGATTTTGCTGTCATTTACCTCTGTTTGCAGCCCAGGAGTGAGGAGGAGACATGCGCCTTCCTATTTCAGTCCATTCTAAAGCCATAAAGCTTAGTAAGGCCTGGGCCCCCTTTCTGCTTAAACTGGATGTTTTGCTAAAGAAATTGAGTGGTGGTGGCATAGAAAAGAAAGCAGGAGTTAAGCGTCTTTCAGCTGCCACTGTGTAAAATCCATACCCAGCCACAGGTACAGAGAAAGAACAGGCAGGGGATGGCAGGGTGACGGGTGGGGTTATGCTATGTAAGTGGTGCTGGCAATAACCCACTCCCTAAAACTCTCCCTCCTAGGTGCTCTAAAAACTCATATCCACCGTTGAGAGCATCTGCTTTGGTTACTACATTCTCGTAATAGGGTAACACATGAATCTGATTCTCAGAGATGGTAGGATTCTCTCAGGAAGGACACAGGAGGGGAAAGCGAAGGGTGCGGATGACATCACTGCTCTTTTCTAGAGTCTGCCTGGACGCCACAAAACCTAAGTGCTGTAAAAGATCTGGCTGAGATGATGGTTTGACAGTCGTGTGCTAAGCACAGTTAATTCAGATCAGGCAGACTAGGGACAGGAACGTCCCGAAATACAGCAGCAGTGCTGATGGACCAAAACCACGACTGTGTGTGTGTAAAACATTTTTGTTCATCCTGTCCCTCGGGATATGATTGAGGCATCAGTAATTACATGGAAAAATAAAAGGAGCGGGGCTGGTTGGATCATTTGAGTTTGGAAAATTTCGGCTATTCAAAGTTAAATAATTTTTTTTTTCTGTGAGAATTGGATATCCTAATATGCACAGTTAAGAGGGGTGTAGGATATCACATTTCCCAAATTTGATCTCAGGACCCTTTTGCCAAGGAGGGTCCCGTGGGGCTGATGTACGGTGGACTGATGGACATTTGAAGACTTGCTGCTCTATTAGGAAGGCAGCCAGGCAACATAAGCTAATAATTTACAGTTGAACCTTGACCAACGAGGGGGTTAGGGTCGCCGACCTCCCCACAGCTGTGCAGTCGAAAATCTACGTGTAACTTTTTACTCCCCCCTGAATTTAACTATGAATAGTCTGCTGTTGACCAGAAGCCGTACCAATAGCATAGTTAACACATCTTTTGTATGTTATAATATGTAGTATATGCTGTATCCTTACAATAAAGTCAGCTAGAAAAAAGAAAATAGTAAGAAAATGAGGAGACAATACATTTACAGATTTAATTGGAAAAAATCCACGTATAAGTGGACATATGCAGTTGAAACCTGTGTTGTTCAAGGGTCAGCTGTATATATCCTGTGGCCCTAGTTAAACAAAATCTAAATTGTAGCCACCAATGCCACTGGTCTTTAAACTGGGGCGGCCTTACCCCTAGTAGCCTTCCAGAGCTTTCCAAGGAACGTACAAACTCAAATAGTCTTATGGGATCAGTTTTCAGATCCTCACCTTCCTATTGTAAACTTTCTTAAGAATCATCTGCCTGAGAAAGTGCCCTTTTCTCTCTCAAAAAAGAAAATATATTTCTACGTCCTCAGTCTTACTGTAGAGCATGACTCGAGGTGTGAAATTCAAACTATGGGTGTTCAGACAGTGAAAGCTTCTTGACAGCAGGGTGCAAATCCTTGTGCGATTCTGGTGGTGCCCCTTTCTTTGCTTTCAGTAAAGCTGAAGGAACACCCAGTATTTCTGAATATTTTAGCATGTAATTCTGAAGGCATTGGAAGAATTCGGTTATCCTGCTATTGCAAACTCCTTCAGTTCCCATCTACTTATCTGTGTGAACGAGGGTTATCAACACTTTCATACAGAAAATTTCAAAGGAGAGTAGAATTGATGCTGTACTGTGGCCATTCTGACAAAGATAATTATTAATCTACAGACAGATGAAATAATTGGGGGTGGGGGAAGCCTTCCTCATCTCGTTGAGTGATACATTGCCAATGAAATTTTACTATGTTTAATAATTTATTAAAATTTATACTATATTTGTTTATTGATCAAAGTCAGTCCACAAGAAAAAACTTAAATACACAGAGCCTTAGAAGCTATTATATCATTTTGTTACAGATCTACAATTAAGCAATAAAAAGGCCAAAAGTAATTACACTAAAATTTTGAGGGGGGAATTAAAAATACAAATCCAAGGAGTAAAAGGAAAAATGTGGCACTTTCTACTGTTAAAAATTGCTTTCTTTCTGTAATTTTTGAAAGGATGACAGTGTCTATCAAATGAGTGTGGGCTTAGAGCCTCTTGGCTTAATTTAAAATGGAATGTAGCAATTTTATTTAAATATGCAGTATCTATAATATGCCAGTACTTTTATCCTTTGCAACTATTTATGATGAAAATTTTTAGGCAAAAATTAAAAAGTTCATTTAAAAGGTATCTGAATGTAATATTTTAATTTGCTCATCAAGGGTCACTAAATGATGAGTTGTATTTGGAAGCATGAAGGATGGCTGAAAGGGGCCTTAATACTTTCAACTCTAGAAAGGAATGTAACTTAAACTTTCAATTTGTGTGACATTTAACTTTTTGGAGGCAACCCTGAAAGTCATATTCTAGCCAATAAAAAGTTAATAATTAGATTAAGAAATATGCAGAATTACAAAATTGGCATTTGAAAAATACTCAATGATTTGTGTCAGGTTTTTAATTTTCAAAATATTTTTATCTTGAAGAGCCAGATACCACAGTGATCCTGTCTCTCAGAAATTTCCACACTTTTTATTTTTTATTAGGCTTTAAAAAGCTGCATTTGTAAACTTCTGTTTCATTATGAAAGCTTAATTTATTTTTTATATAAATAGTGTGTGCTTGTGTGTACATAGAGAATTATGTGTATGAGTCACACGAATGTTGGCTATCGTTAATGTGAAAATTAAATGGCTGTATCACACTTTTAAAAATAAAAATTTGGTCTAAATGAATGCAACAACCTGTCCTGAATTATTTTTTTTTTAAAGCTATTCACTGTTTGCTCCCACATAAAACAATAAAGAAATACTTCAGCCATGAGGTAGGTACAGTTATTCTTTTTGGAAATGTGTTTTTCTATCTTGTCAGTTCCAACAAGTGGTGTAAGATCATCATCTGACCATAACGAACCAGAAAGGCCTGCTGTCCCCTCCAGTTGAGTTTGGGGTACTCCCCCTCACTACTGAGAAAACCTGGCTCAGTTTTTAAGTCTGTGGCATAGGTTTACAGGGTCAACAGAACGCTGTCCCAAAGAAGCTGTCTCCATGACTCTTTGAGTTTGGGGATATCTGTGATTGTCAGGCTGTCCTCATCCCTTTCATCATCTGCCCATCCATCCTTGTCTTTACACTCTGAACTCCTCAGCGGGCATGCACAGTACCTGAGTGTGGTGGTCCGCTCCTCTTCAGTCAACTGATAGGTTAAGCTAAGCGGGTTCCCTGTTGCCCGAAGGATCATCCATGAGAAGAACTTTATTCTGAGCTGATATTTGTTGATGCTTGAAAAGGAGGAAAATTGGGGTCCTTTGCTTTGCTTTCTAAATTAAATACCAAAAGAAAAAAGGAGCAAAGGTGTCGTGCTAGAAAGATCTCTGTGGTAAGGGGGCATGTTTAAGGATTGGGAACAGCAGACTTGGGAATCACTGCTAATTTCCACCAAGGCCAGTACATTTTTCTTTTTTAGTTATTAAAAAATATGCTTTTCATTCCTGTTACACTTTTCTGTAGGTTACAAGTCTAACTTTCAGCAAAAACTCATGTAATGTAGAAACTCAAGTTTACAAAATTATTACATGACCACTGTTTAACTCATCACTGAATTAAATTTTGGAAGAATGTCTGGTGTTAAGAGGAGCAATAAGCTAAGTGATAGGACACGCTAGAACTGTCACTCACTGTGTTTTCTTGCCAACAATCCCCAGTGCACAGGAAGCCATGTTGTGTTACTATGACTGTTCCACCCCCAACCCAACCCTCAGCAACCAATGATTGGATTAGTCGCCCTGGTCCAGAAATTTAAAAACAGCCTATGATAAACCCCTGCATTAGAAGATGAAGAGCAAATGGTAAAAAGCAAAGAAAGAATTAGAACTGCTAAAAGATCATGTTTAAGTGGATAAAATCATAACTCATAAAGATAGGAAGGAAACACATGTCAAAAAATGTGTTTAACTCATTAATTAGCAAAGGAACAAATATTACAACTGATTCAAAAGTGAGTTCAGAGAATAATAGTACATAGGCTATCAACTGTCAACATTATCTGATTCTATACCTTTCACTGAGTAATTCAGATGATTCTAGTCCATAGAAATACAAATTATGTCTAGTGGAGTCAGTTGACCATTGCCCCAGGACATTGAGCAATTTTGCCAGTTTTGTTTCTACTAAGCAAATGTATTTCAGCATCACTGATGGAGAGGAAATTAGATACCTAACGTATATGACACACAAAAATCAAGGCCAGTAGGTTATAGATCAAAACTAAAAGAGCCCTGGCCAGTGTGGCTCACTGGTTCCAGGGCACACACAAAATGCCACCAATTGAAGTTTCTCACATCGATGTTTCTCTCTCCCTTACCCTCTTTAAAAAAAAAAAAAAAAGTGTGTGTGTGTGTAATCAATAAGCATATTCTCAGGTAAGGATAAAAAATGTAAAAGATACAATAACATTCATAGAAGATATTCACAACCTTGGAGTACGGAAAACTTGCTTAAACAAAACAGCAAAGGAAGACTGCTAAATTAGGGAAGTGAAATGGTATGGAACCTAGCACACACAGAGATCATGAATACACTTAAATTGCTTGAGAAAAGTAAAATATAGAACAATGCATACATACCCAGTGATATCTCTTAAACACATTTTAAAAAAAACTATATGCAAAGCAATATTTCTTGTAACAGACATACAATTAAATAGGTAAAAGTATAAAAAAGGACTGAAAGGAACACTTGGTAAAGATTGAGTCAGTGGGGAAGGTAAAGGCAATGCAACCGAGATAGGGCAAGGTAGTTTTAGCTCTGTTTTATGTCTTATTTCTTTTAAAAATATTTATTGGAATATTTATTGTGTCACTGTGCTTGGCACAAATGTAAAAGCAGGCTTGCTCTACCAAAAATGGATTTAGGCACATTCAAGCTTTCTGTTTCCTAGGTGAAACCGAAACAGAAGAATAAAAAATAATGGAAAATAAACAAGGCAGAGGCAGGGTGGGAGGCAGGGAACCAGAGAGACTGCGAGATTTATACTAAAAGAAACAGTGCACAGTGTGAGTGCCTTGCAATTCTGGGTAGTGAGAAAATGCTGTTACGTTATTATTTTTATTTTCCTATTTTTTTCAATTTTGTTTTCAAAAAAATGGAGGAAGGCAAAATAAAGTTATAAAAAATGTACCAGGAAAATTCTAATAAACATAAAGCCTGTGTAGCATTGTTAATATCAAACAAAATACAGTGCATAGACAAAATACAGTGCAAGGTAGGTACCACTGAGAAAGGTAATGTTTTACATCAACAGCAAGAACATTGCACCAACAAACTGCAATAGACACAAATATTTATGATACTCTCAGCATAGTTTTAAAAATCAGATTGCGGAAGAAAATCAACAAGTTCACAGTTACAGAGACCAAGAGTGCTCTCTCAGAAAGCTACAGTTTAAGGAGGCAGAAATGTAAAGAAAAAAGAAAGATAAATGGAGCTACTTTAAAATGGAGGGAGCTGGAGCTGCTATCCTGGAGGAACTTCTTAGGCCTCAAACCTTTGGAATGTTAACATAGGGCAAAATAACCTTTGGACTGGACCTAAAACAACACAAGTGTCCCAGAGAACTGTTTGCAAAGATAACAAGGAAGCAGATATTGTGACTGCTGGACTGACTGAAAATTAAAAATACTGTTTAGAATTAACATCATTACATGAGCTTATAGAAATGCCTGCCTTCTGTTGAATTAATTGCTCCCCTTCCATTTCTCATAAATACCCCTCGCCTTTGTCTCCTAGTGGGAAAACTATTTGAGTTTCTGCCTGAATCAGTGCTACTCAAATAAGTACCCTTTTTTAAAAAAAATCATAAATAAATGCTTGTTACCGCTCGCTTTGGCCTTTTATTTTTAGGTTAATGTACCGTAAGGACATACAAACTCTAATAAGTCACAAGGTCAATCAAATGCGCACATATGACCCTACTAACACGCACTGATCTTTGGTTTAGGCGTAGCGCATTGACAAATACTGAATATACGCTAAGCCCAGGGCAGGGGCTGGGGGAGGGCTATTTTGATTGCTCTAATACAAGTCCAAGTTCACTGCCACATGGAGGTCACGAACAAAAAGATATCCCCCCAGAGTGCTTACACTTGAAATCTTTAAAGCCTATTTCTAAAATGTTTTTTTAGTTTTAAGGGAAGGGACAAAACTTTTGTTCAGAAAAAATAAGAGCTTTAAGTGCTGTTATTATAAAAACAATAAAAAATTAAAATAAATGATCTGGACTTTTCACTTAGAAGCTAGGGGGAAAAAAAACCCACCCAAAAGTAAAAAAGAAAATATTATAAAAGGAATTTATGAAGCAGAGAACTGAAACCTAATAAAATTTATAAAATTGTTTTTTTTTAATAAAAAAGGCTAATAAAATAAAGAAAAAAAAAGCACAAATGAACCATACCAGAAGTTTTTTAAAAAAATGAGTTTTTGTAACTATAGAGGAGATTTAAATAGAGGAAAAGACTAGCTTAGGCAAACAGGCATTGTATTAAAATGAAAAATGACTAAATATCCAAGAATCACTAGAAATCTGACTAATCCAATTACAATCAAAGAAGCCAAAGTGGAACCAGCAGCCAAAGATCTGCTGCCCCTTAGGTGGCACCAGCTCCAGGTGACTTTATGGGCAACTTCTACCAAATGTTCAAGAAACAGAGAACATTGTGTGTGCATGCATATGTGCTAAAAACACACGCAATGCGCCTCTTAAGTGGTTTATAAATGCTTTATTAACCCTAAGTAGTAGCCTCAGTAGATGAATATAATTGAGCTAACAGTTTGGTCTGGTCACTGGGAAAAAGACACTTCGGAGACCTCACAAAAGAGTGCAGAGCGGAGACTAGACCTGGTTGTGTCCTATCGTGCCTGACTAGTCAGTGCAAGCAGCGGAGGGCATTCCAAGACCTTTTCACTGCTGCTCCATGCACCGTGAGAGGGGAGATGAAATTCCAGGGCACCTGGACGCTGCGCGTAGGAGGGCAGCACATTTATTCTTGGCCTGGGACAGCAGGCCGCCAGTGTGGTGCTATGGTGCCGCACCACCCGGCCTGTTGCCGTCTACGGTTCACACTTTCTTTACTTGGGAGGAAAATACACACATTTAAGAAACTGTTATCCACCCTCTTAAAATTTTAAGTATTCAGCACAGTACTGTTAACTACAAGCACGATGTTGTACAGATTACTAGAAAGTTTTCATCTTGCAGGACTCCAGCTCCATACCCACTGAACAACTTCCCATTTCCCGCTCCAGTCAGTCCCTAGCACCCGCCACACTATTTTCTGCTTCAGTGAGTTGGACTGCTTTAGATCCCTCATTCAGCATTTGTCCTCTGTGGACGGCTTCTTCGTCTTAGCATAATGTCCTCAAGTTTCATGCACATCATAGCATGTCAGGATTTCCTTTTTTATGATGGAATAATACTCTATTGTATGTACACACACATTTTCTTTATCCATTCATCTGTGTATGCACACTTAGATTGTTTCCACATCTTCCCTATTGTGAATAATGCTTTGGTAAACATGGGGGTGCAGATATATGAGATTCTGATTTTGATTCTTTTGGATAAATACCCAGAAATGGGATTGCTGGGTCATATGGCAGTTTTAAAAATTTTTTTGTAGAATATTTTCATCGTGGCTGCACCATTTTATTGGGTTGGCCAAAAAGTTCATTTAGTTTTTTCTATACTATGGCTCTAGTAGTGCTTAGTTGTCTTTAACTTGAAACAATTTTGTTAGATTGCATTGTGACAGCTGTCTTATCAGTGTGCATTTAAAAAAACTTACCGAATTGTTAAATTTTTGTGTACCCATTTTAGTATTGAAGATGGAAGAAAATCTGCAACATTTTCAGCATATTAAGCTTTATTATTTCAAGAAAGTTAAACACACAATTGAGACGCAAAAAAAAAAAAAAAAAAAGATTGGTACAGTGTATGGAGAAGGTGCAAAAACTCAAGACAAAGGACCCAGCTCAAGGTTTCTCTCTGGGTAGCAGCCCACGCCATTTCCTTTTCTCTCTTTTTCCCTCACTTCTTCCCCCACAGGTAGGCACCCCCTAAACTCTAAGGGTCCCCATGAGACCTGCAATCAGCGAAACAATGGGTGTCAGCAGCTTGTCCCAAACTAATCCCTGAACCTGTCTCCAAGACGCCCTTTCTCTGACTTCCCAGGGCGTGAGGGGCAGCCCTGCCTCGGCTCTCCTGTTGCCCCTTCCATGCTTTCATAAACATGCCTTCATAGTCGCCTGGACTTGTGCTGTGAAATCTGCCCTGCATGAAGGCGAGAGCCCACACACTACCATGGGCCCTGGGCAGACCTGCTCAGGGGCAGGTTCTCTGCCAGGTAACAGTTTTACTCATCAGGCTGGCAAACATTTCAGTGTGTGAAAGTTCTGGCAGTGGTGTGAGGGAACTAGAAATGCTGGTGGGAGAGTATTTGTACAGCCACTTCTGGTAAATAAGCAAATAAACAAGGTGACCAACTCAACCCTCGTCCATAACCCTGTCTCCCTCACTACCTTTCAGAGTTGGTCTAGGAGCAGCTATGGGTCTCAGTTCTGGCCAACGAGTGTAAGAAGAAATCACTGGGTGGGTTTTTAGGAAAGCTTTTTAAAAGGAACAGAAGCAGCTGGCATTCCCTTTGACCTTGCTTATCCTCTCCTTTCTTCTTGCCTGTAATGATGCCTACAAGCGCAGCCACCTTCCCAGGACCAAGAGCTGAGAATCATTAGAGTGAAAGGGCGTGGAAAGGTGGGACCTGGTCTCTGATATCACTGCGTCAGATCTGCTGACTTTTGGACCTCTCATTACATGAGAACAACAACAACAAAAAAAGACAACAAAACAAAAACCCCACCCTATTTCTTTAAGCTACTCTGAGGTACGTTTTGAAATGAGTAGCTAAATGCATGTTTGATACAGTAGAGCCTATGAAACTTCCAATTCCACTCCTGGGTATCTACTGTTAAGACTCATTTGGAGGTGGATACAGAGCATCCATGGCTGTTTGATAAAGTAGCAAGCTAGAAAAAAGTGAATAAACACCACTAAGGAAATGGCTAAATCTGTGGTGGAGTACTTACAATATGGAATACTGTGCAGCTGTTAAAAAAGAATTGGGCATATATTTACCTTATTTGATGATTATAAAGAAAACACATTCTGTGCCATCGTGGTATTGCCCTTCCAGTGGTCCTATGTTTTACAGAGGCAAGATGTAGGCAGAGGCAGATTAAGGTCGGTCGAGGCCCCAGACGCAGGAGAAAATATTTAAACATACTATCAGGTTTTACTGCCGATTGTAAACTTGTATGTAATTAAAATTGCACATATGAAACCAAACTTGGTGTCATCAGAAAAAAGTGTAAAGTTGGGGTTTTGCGGGGCCCTTCAGAAGTCGGGGCCCAGGGTGCGAGCCCGGTGCACCTGCCGCGCCCGCCACTAAATCCGTCTCCGGATGTAGGCTGGGGGCAACCAAGCTCACAGGCCGAGCCTTCTCACCTGGAGCCAGGCTGCAGCCCAGTGCACGGGTCCAGGCTGGGGAGCAGAAGGAGCAGGAAGGCCATCCAGGAGTGAGATTTCCCAACGGGCAGACTTCACCCTTGGAGGCAGACAAGTCACCTGGAGAGTTTGGGAATTTGGCAGGAGGTGGGAGAACGAGATGTACCATCACCAGAGATACAACCCAAGTTAGGAAAGTTCTGATGCATGCATAGAACAAGAGTGCTTCCCACACCTGGGGAGCTACAGGCTTCTAGAGCAGCCTGGGCTGGGGGTTGGGCCAATAGTCCTACCTGCTCTGAACACCTTTGTTCCTAAGGGCTGGCCCAACCAGGATGTGCCTTATTGTTTTGCTAGGTTCAGGCAGAATTATTAGAACAATAAGCACAATATCAAAACAATGCATTGTCTGAAACTGTTGTTGACTCTACCGCTAATGCAGTGATGGCCAATTATAAGGAGAATTACCTATACTTGGGCTTTTTAGGTTTTGAGAAAATGAAGAGTAAAATAATACATTTATGATGTATTTTACAAATACTTTTGGACATGTTTCTGTATTTACTGAAATACCAAGTTCCATCTGAATTCGTTGAAACATTTTCCTTGTTGGTTGAATACTACAGCATTCTGTGAAAGAGTTTATTTTTATTGCATTCACAAGGTTGATATTGGAATTCTTTCAAGTGTACCATTGTGTTGCATAATTCATACCAATATTTACTGAAATATTTATTTTTCTGCATACACAATGGCTACTGGCAGAGGAGTTTATTCTAAGGTATTATCATTGTTTAGTACATGGCTTTAGCAATTTTGACTGATATTTGCTCTATTTTGCATGCACTGGAGAGGAGTTCCTTCAAATATATTTTAAATCATGACTTTTTTTTTCCTAGTTACCAGCGTTCAGTGAAATAAGTGCCAATGTTTGCTTTTACGCTGCCACATGGTCACCTCCCCTTCCACCAGTACATGTGTTTTGCTGCATCAAAGGATCACTGACAAACATAAAATTTTCTTTAGCTAGGTAATTTTATACTAATATGTCAGTGTTGGTAGAATATTGCTGCATACTCAGAATTTAGGATTTCCCACCAGATTCTACTATACATGTACAAAATGGCATTTTCCCCACAAAACCACTTCATAATAACTTCTAACACATATGTTATGAAAAACACTTAATTCTTTATGTAATTGTAATAGTACCTATATACGGTGACCATACAACTTATAGAAATGGGATACATTTGAGAGTGATGGGGGCACTATTAAAAAATAGGATGGGACTACAAGCATAAAATTGGAATGGTCCTGGGCAAACTGGGACGTGTGTGTGTGTGTGTGTGTACACATACCTACTTGCATATCTATGTCAGTAAATAAGGAATACTAATATACTAATATCTACCTATATACTAATATCAGTAGATCATCATGATATACTATTTACTTGTGAGAAACATGAGTAGCAGAAGGAAATGTGGGATAGGAGAAAATAGTATGGGACAAATGAACACCCTAGCCCTATTTTCTATACAAATATATACATTAACAGAATTTGGGGCATATTGGTAAAGGGTTCTTTGGACTTATTTGCAGTGTTTTACCTTTTTGCAAAGAAAATGTATTTGTGCATTATTTGTATAGTTACTTTTAAAACTAAAGAAAAGTATTCTGAGTGGATAGAATTCAGGGCTTGACCAATAATGTCATTTTGAGTTGGTTTTTCAGCCTGGCGTGGTTTAAAACCAGCACATACGATAGTGAGTGTTCAAATACATCAAAAATTAAAGTAGAGTGGCAAAGATTACCATTTCTTTCTCTATCATGGTGTAACCTGCTCTGCAACTTCAAAAAACCCCCTCCTATTTTCAGTTTAGAGCTCAAACTGAAGTATTTAAACCCACAGTAAACAAGTACCTGTTACATAGCAGTGAATCAATGAAACATTTTCATTACTACCGCCACTATCCGAACCACCAGTTCTCATTCAAACTCCAGTCCTACGTTGCAACTGACTTACTGACATTCCACTTGAGTGCTTTAAACTCAACTAGCATTTCTCCCTGTACACACCAGCTTCCCCTCCAAATCCTTCAGTCCGTCCCAGCGGAACCACCATTAATTAAGAATCTATTGGGTTGGCCAAAAAGTTCCTTTAGTTTTTTTCTGTATGATGGCTCTATTAGTGCTTAGTTGTTTTTAACTTTATTTAAAACAAGTTTGTTACATTGTATTGTGACGGTTGTCATATCAGTATGCATTTAAAAACTTACTGAAATTGGTGAGTTTTTGTGCCGCCATTTTAATATTGAAGATGGAAGAAAATATTCAACATTTTTGGGACATGCTTTACTAATTCAAAAAAGGTAAAAAATGCAACTGAAATGCAAAAAAAAAAATTTTGTTCAGTGTATGCAGAAGGTGCTATGACTGTTTGAACATGTCCAAACAGCTTGCAAAGTTTCTTGGTACTACTGACATTTTTGCCAAATAATTCTTTGCTGTGGGGCTGTCTTATGCATTGGAAGACGCTTGGCAGCACCCCTGGCCTCTACCCACAAGAAGTTAATAGCGGGAGACAGCCGACATACTCAGAATATCCAAATCAATGAAGTTATTGGTAAAAATGGAAAGTGTGTCTTTTATTTTATGGAAAAAACCTAAGGGATTTTTTGGCTAACCCAATACACGCATTAGTCTTTGCAGGTTACTAAAGGGACTCCATGCCATTCATCCACACAAACTCCCTAGGAGAGGAGCAGGGAATGCATTCTCTCCACTCTACAGACGAGGGGCAGGTTTGCCAGAAATCAATTGCAAGTAAGAGATGGTTCCTGCTGAAGGCGGCACAAGCAAGAGCACGAGTCTCTTGAGCTTTGAGGAGCCATGATCATCCACAACCAAAGAATTCTTTTCCACTTGAGCCAAAGGTCTAAGGTTGTTCCCAGTGCTTAGAGAAACTTCTGAAGTGCTCTGAAAAAGTCTACCTTTGTGTGAGAGAATTCAAACACCTAAGGGTATCTCTACAAGTTGGACTTTGCATTTTTATTATTTTGGCAGATTTTTTAGTAGGCCCTTGCTCTGTGCCCAGAGTGATGCAAGAGACTGAAGCGGGGGCCAGGATCAATCAGCTGAGTAATATGTGAGCTCTGCTCTCAAAAAACTGCTTTAGAATGCCAACTCAGGAAGAGGAGATTAGGACATGTGCAATATGACCAATGTCAGTATACAATCAGGTACAAGAGCAAATCGACTGTTCTTGGAAGGTTGTCCTAAGGGTTATTAGGGCTAACATGCCATTCTCCTTACTTAAAATAATTTGAATTTTAGTGGATTAACACACACACATAGTCACATCGTAAAATAATGTTTTGCTTCTTGATGTAACTTATGAGTTTGTACAGCAAAAATCGCTATGCACAGTTATGTGGGTTTTTTTTGCAACACATAAAATAAAATAGTTTATTTAAATTGCAAATGCAGTTTGGGTGATGTTTGGCCTTGAATAGTGTCATGCTAAAAAGATAAAGCCACCTCAGACATGGCAGACAACAGTCTGTTGTCTGGATTCAGTGGCTCAAATCTAAGCTTTGTAACTTCCTAGCCAAGTGACTTTGGGTGATCTTGAGTAAGATGCTTCCACCTGTGCCAACTGCCATTTCCTCACATGTAAATTGGAAAGACATATATCTACTTCTTAACATCACTGAGAGAACTAAATGAGCTTAAGAGTCTTACACCTAGTATGCACTCAACAAGTAGTAGCAAGCAACTCTTAAGAATGATCATCTTTGAGCAATTTAGTCAACAAGGGTGACAAATTAATATCGATCATTATGCCAGTGTTGAAGAGATCCAGAAGCAAACTCTGTGACAGTTACTTGACCACAACTTAGCGGGGGTATTGTAACTGCCCCAGCAACACAGCAAATCATCCGCCTTTAGAGGTGGGGAGCATTTCAGATCCATATTCGCTATTCTGGACACTAGCTTTTAGGGATGGTGAGGAGCACCTGCTGACTCATTCTCAAAACAAAGTCTACAAATACAGGGGCAGTGGCCTTGCTTCCTTCCTCAGCACCATTTGTGGCAGCAAGACCCGCAAATGAAGGGGGGCATGCGGGCTGCAGGGGGGCCAGCAGCAGGTTGGGTGGCCGGGGTGGCCACCATGTCCTTGGCCTCTGTGGCTGGGTAGCACCCATGTGACCTCTGTCTGGGGAGGGTTCTAGATGACCAGCCAGCAACTTCTTCCCAAAAAGGTTTGGCTGAGTGAAACAGACTTCAAAGTGAGGGCACAAGATGAGTTCATTTTAAGATGGAAACAGCACACAGCATGTGGGCAAGCGTTGGAGGGCAGATACGTTGGGCCGAGCTCTAACGATGGAACTGGCTCAAGGGAGTCGGAAGAAAAACTGAAAGCGGCGGCGCAAGAGTCTGCCTTCAGGGAAAACATCATTGTAACGAAGCCAGTGACCAAGGAGCAAGCAATGCCAGGGGCACTTCTCAAACCCAATACCTCCAGCAAGTCCAGCAGCCCAGTACTGCTAAGCTGGGATCAACAACAGTAGACCCAGCGGTCAACCTGTTTTTCCTTAGAATGAATGGTGAGCTGCAACAGACCAAAGATAAACTGGAACAAGCCTGAAATGAACTGAGTGCCTGGAATTTTACACCTGACAGGTAGACAAATCGTACTCCCCAGTAAAGACTTCCCTGAGAGTCCCGCTGCGAGAATCTGTGGTGGGACAGCTAAATACTCATCTCCACAGCAAGACACAGAGTGTTTGAGCGCCCCCCCGAAAAATAAAAGCCACATTTTTATACAATCCAGCTAGTGATGATTAACGGAAAACTTACCAGAGGAACCTTGTGTTTCAGCTTTTTTCTCTTCCCCTACCCCTTGCTTCAGAGGCCTGATGGCTTCAGACTATTCAGAAGAAGGGGTCGCCTCCAAAATTCCCCTTCTAGAACATGGAGACACTTGAGAAATATTTGTGTCTTCAGACAGTTTGGAGGAATGAAAACCTAGAGACTTAAAATCATGAGTTGAACGTGTAAAATTCCAGTAAAATGTAACAATGGAATATGCAACACTCTTCACATTGAACATAGTGACTTAGAAACACTTGTTCAGTTTTGCCAATAAGACGGTGGATTTTGTGATTAAACTTCTGGGTCAGAACTCAAACGCGGTAGATTTCGCCTTTGAAGGGTTTATTTGCTAAGAAAACTTAATAGTTACGAGAGAATCAAATAACAGATATCAGTACAAGTAGTTTATATATTTAACCATTTAGTTTGGGGCTCTATATTACTTGAATAAGACTTAAACAAATGTAATTTTAATCAATGGTTTGAATATTGTTAATACTGCAGATAATCTTATTGAGGACAGTACAAACATAAAGGTATGCAGTCAAGTTTTAGGCTTAAACTGCTTGAAGTATTATAAACATTCAATTCAAAACTAGATTGTATGAGGGCATGGGCTGTGATGAGACTCAGTGCATCTTTTTTTTTTTTTTTTTTACTAGTAAAACATATTAAATCCCCATTCCATTCAGCAAGCACATGTTGAAAGAGCATTGTTGTTGATGTTAATGGGGGAATGTGTTCCTTCATTGTATTTGGGCCTTTTGTACTGCACTCTTGATACTAAATTAAGTGTGCCTTGAAAAAAATTAAAAATATATATTGGTAAGGAAGTATTTTACTTTTAGATCTGTAACAGATGCCCCTGGAGGACTGGGGAAAAAGGTATCTAGGCTATTTGCCAGGATTAAAATCCTACATATTAGCAACGCAGAATATTTATTTATTTATTCATTTAATCCTACATGAGGGTATGTTTTTCATTGCTTTTAGCGAGAGGGAGGAAGGAAGAGAGGGTTTAGAGAGAAGAGAAACAGCGATTGGTTGTCTTTCGTACACACCCTAAATGGGGGTGAACCAACAACCTGCCCTGACTGGACTTGAACTTGCGACCTTTCCGTCTGCAGGATAACGCCTAACCAACTGAGCCACACTGTCCAGCCTGTAATTCAGAATTTTTAAATTACTATGTCTCAACCAGCTCTGTTAAAAATAAACATTGCAAATTACTGCAGTTAACCCCTTGTTGTCTGAAAGACACTTACCCAGGTCACTTTGCTATGGGTCAGTTCTTTGTAGTGAGCTAGATTTTGCCTCGGTCATAATTGCTTCAGTTCAATGACAAAGGTATCTTTTCTGGTACCGGATGAGACGTAGCATACAGAAGGGTAACATCATATGAATTTGTCCAGCTTAGAGGTGTTGTGGTCTGGATGATTCCACTTCAAGTAAGATTTTTAATAGTGAATGGTTATTTGGAAATAAAAGACCAGGTAACCAGGCCCAGCTGCATGGTAGGAACCCTTCAGCTACAGGAAGCAGGTTCCAGGCAGGCTGGAGAAGTCAGCACTGAGACGTGGTTCTTCTTGTCAGTCAACGAACAGCAACTGGGCCTGCCAAAAGGAGGAGGGGGAAGGAGGTCCTTCCTGTGGGTCCCATCTCTCCATTCACTCAGGAAATGTGTGCCAAGCACCTGCTGCGGCAAAGCACTGGGAAGGGGAGAGCAATGGAGAATCCAGGAGCCTCTCTCTTAGCATGCTGCAAGGGGAGTACGTGTTTGGTACCTGGTAGCACTTCGCCTCCTTGCTGGGAGATAAGATACACCTGGAGTGAGGATTCCCAACCCTTACAAGCCTTCTGAATCGGAACCGCCACGGGGAGAGTTCGGAGTCTGTGTACATATTTTGTATTGCGGTAAAGTAGACATAATATCAAGAGTTCCGAAATTGTTGGTTCTGATCACCACCCCCCAACCCTCGCACCAGTTTACTGGTTGTTTTGGCTAAAGGACTGGCCCCTAGAGCTTCCCTCTCTGCTATTCTGCGTAATATCATTCCTCCGGCGTCTATTTTCTTTTTTAAATAAAAAATGTATATATTTAAGGTGTACAACATGATGACTTGATATACATCTAGAAAGTGAAGTGATTATTATAGTCAAGCTAACTAACATTTCTCTTCACATAGTTATTTCTGTTGTGATGAGAGCACCTGACATATATCTAGAGCTCTAATAAACAGCATGAGGACTGTAGTTAGTAATACTGTCTTGAATTACTGGCATCTGTGTTTTTACCTTGGTCTCCCAGTGTTCTGTTCTTCAGGTACGGCTGGGGATTCAGGTTTAAAGGAAGGGGTAAGTGGGAGATCAGTTGTAATCTCAGGTGAAATCACTGACTGATAAAAGCATTCAACCAACCAACAAGCACTTATTGGGCAGATGAAAGGACTGTTTGCTCTGTGTTCTCTGGAGATAGAACAAATTACACATGCTCCCTGCCCTCATGGCACCCCAAAATTCTGAGGAACAAATCACTCTGTCAGACAGTTTTCTTACCATAGAACAGGGGAGCTTGAATTAGTTGGCTTAAAGGTTGGCCCTGACCAAATATACATGATTCTAGAAAAGGAAACCAGTCTGATTCTAGAGGAAAAACTCCAGCAAGTGTTTGGTTCCCCAGGGGCTAAAAGAGAGCCCCTCTGTAAGGAAACCCACACACAGGAGAGTGGGTACTTTTGGAAGCCACAGAGTACGGTCGTCTGTGCCCAGAAGTGGGCGGTAGAGACTATAAGCAAAGAACTTTTCCAATTCATGGAGGAAAGAAAGCCAAGTTGAAAGACTTTAAGCAGAAAAGAAAATGTCTTAAGACTCACATGACCGGGTGATCCGGGTGGAAGTTGGCCTTGGGCACGGCTGGGTGGCAGAGCCCAGAGGATGTTTTCAAGGCCCTGCTCTCTGCGTTTCTCGCCTTTGCTGTGCGTAACTCGCGGC
The DNA here is from genome assembly GCA_004026545.1 of Mormoops blainvillei. Taxonomy (NCBI): domain Eukaryota; kingdom Metazoa; phylum Chordata; class Mammalia; order Chiroptera; family Mormoopidae; genus Mormoops; species Mormoops blainvillei. The sequence goes on from PVJD01007519.1 coordinate 60,690, forward strand.
TGCAGCCAAGAGCCCAAACAAGGTTATCAGAGCTTGGTCTGTCCTTTAGGGCAGGAGAGGCCACGGCAGTCCCAAGGCCTACACTCCTGATGAAGCCACCACCACGGGGAGAGTTTCTCAGAACAGCGCCCGGAGAAAAGTTGAGAAGAGAACGCTGACTGACCCCTGCCTTGCTGGAGGGAAGTCGAGAGGAGAACGCTGATTGGCCCACCTTGTCCCAAAGCTTGCGGTCAGAAGTTTACGGCAGTCTTCTGATTGGCCAGGCCTTGCAAGTGGAGGTCAGCACCACGGAAGGGTTGGGGATGGGTTTCTCTCATCAAAAAGGGAGTGTGGTGTCATTCTCTAAAGCAAGGGATGCTAGCACGCCGTGACGGTTTTAGTAAGACACTAACTGCTGGTGTTGACTGACAAGGGCAGCTAACAGGGAGGACATTAGCCCCAGGGTGGGCAGCTGGGTCTGGCTGAGAGCAGAATTCTGCAGGGGCTGTTCTTCTACCCTGTCTGCAAGGCTAGTTGAGCAGCTGGAAAGGGAGGACTTGGAAAGGAATAGATGGTAGGGGACACCTCAACCATTATTAGTTAACTTATTAAATCTACGACAAAGAAACACTGACTTTCTCATAGTCACCTGGTTAGGTGATTGAGCAAGATAAAATCTGTTCTTGAAAGAATCCCTAGGCCTCTGCTGCAGGCTCGAGGGACACTATAGCCCAGGTAGGGTGATGCCAGAGTTGGTCACTTGGCTTCCGAAAACTGCTACTGTTCCTAACCTAGCAGCGTCTGCCAGCCACGACCAGGACAGCGCTAAGGAAATCAAGTACTTCAACAGAACTGCTGGGTTTTCTCTTTCTCTCTCTCTTTTTTTTCAGACATGAGCAGTTTTCGTATTACCTTTGGGTTCCACTATGGGGCTTTTCGTCTGATGTGATCCTCCAACAGGCTAATGGGTAATTGTCCACCTACTCCTTGGAAGTGCCACCTTGGGCTGGCAGTGTTGGGTGGCTTATGCCCATGTGTCTAGGAGTGCCCCTGCATGCACAAGCGTGAGCATTGTTCCCTCACTTTATGCATTTGGGGATTCAATCCAAGGCTGAGGGAAGGTGACAGCAGCTGGGATCTCTGGGACTAATGGGATTTCATTAACCGCTGTTATCTCCTGACCCTAGAGAGGATGGGCGTTACCTTTCAGATAATAGACTGAGTTCTTTAAAGTGATCAGGTTTCCGCTGAGATTTGGAAGAAGCACATAAACCTTTCCACTCTGACCACATTCCTCCCACTTCTCTGAACATCTTACAGCATTTAACAGCTCTATCATATCACATGCTGAATGACCTCAGTTATTTACTAGGTCACATCTAGTCTTGACTTAGTTTACAAACAATTCTAGCAGGTTAGCTATTTTTCCCAGTCTTCAGCAGATTAGAAATAGTAAATTATATATATATGTGTCGAAAAAGAATAAATAGCACTTGTTCAAGAAATATTTCTTTAACTCCTGTTTTGTGCGAGGCATTAGGGAGACAGTAGTAAGCGCGACAAAGTTCCCACCCCATGGAACTTACAAGCATTAAACAAAAAATCGCAAACTATTACAGCGGTGGTAAAGGCAATAGGAGAACAGCAGAGTACTCCGAGGGCCTGTAGCAGGACCAAACCAAACTCGTTGGGATCATGGAAGGTCTCTGGAAGAAGAGACTCAAGCTGAAGCACGGAGTAAACATTGTGCAGTCAAAAAAAAAGGCGGGGGTGTGAGGAACTTGGAACACACAGACCTACAAGAAACCCAAGCAGTCAGGGCAGGGACGTATGGTTTGAGGTGAGTGCGAAGCAGCAGGCCAGGGCCAGATGGGCAAGGCCTCCTGGGTCACATTAAGGATTTTCAACCTGAACCATGGAGAGTTTTGAGCAGGGGAGTGACAGATTTGCATCTTTATAGTATCACTCTGCTTGGCATGTGGAGAATGGATTGAAGGGAGGCAGGACTGGATTTAGGTAGAAAGAGGTAATTATTGGAGTTGAGAGAAGAGAGGTAATAGGTGTCACCTGGGCAGTTTTACTGGGAAGTTTTGAGCATGAGCAGAAGGTAGAATCAATGGGCTTAAAGGTGGGTTAGGTGTGCCGAGCTAAGAGAAGGCAGGGATCAAAGGTTATCCCTGATTTCTGGCATGAGAAATTCAATGGATCCTGTTGACATTTACTAGGGAAATAAAGCCTATAAGAATTTGGAGGGATTGTGAATTTCATTTTGGATTTTGACTGAAAGGTACATATGAAACATCCAGGTGAAGGTGCAGAGGTAGTTGGATAGAGTCTGAAGCTCAGAAGAATGGCCTGGGCTGGAGCTATAAATGTAGTGCTATGTGTTTGGAATAGAGATGGAAATTAAGGCCAGCTTTGGACAAGATCACTTAGGGAAAAAAGTATGACATTAGAAGAGGACTTGGCTCTGAACACCAAAGAAATCTACCATCTTAAATGGAAGCAGAGGAGATATGAAAACAAATGAGATGCAGGGGTGTGGTAGCAGACTCCATGGCTTGCGATGGTCCCAGCTCCTGGTATTCCTGTCCTTGTGCGGTCTCCTCCCCCCGGAGCAGGACTAATGTAGCCTGGCAGCCAATATATTGCAGCAATGACAGTGCATGGCCAAGGCTGTGGGTATAGAACCTTTTACGATCACACAGAGATCTAAGGTATTGCCTCAGAGAGCTGCTCTGACAGTAAGAATCCCAAGGGCATTGTCCCTCAGCAGTCTGAGAAGAAGCCCAAGGAAGAGAAGGACTTACCTCAAAGAAATCTGTGGATGTAGCTTTTGCTTAATGAAGTGAACTGCAAAGGACACTCATAGGGAACATATAAATCATTCAAAATAACTATATACCCGGTAACACCACATAACACAAGCTATAACATGGCATAGCTTGGACTGAGATAGAGCACAAAATCTAAAGAGGCTTTTGGACCCCCCAAATTCAAATGGGTGGAAGCAGAACGAAAAAACTGTGTAGCTGTAAATATGGGCTACCTTTCATAGAAAAGGAAGGGTGACTCAGAGGGTGGGGCCAGAGCCCGATCTCCAAGGTTCCCCATCTTCTGCTGTTCACACCACTGTGTAATTCACTCCGACATGGAACAGTATTGACCTGTGTAACTGTATATTGTAGAGTACAAGTGTGTGATATATCAGGATAAGTCATGGAAGACATTTCACCTTCCCCTTTGCTCTCTTTTTTAAATTAAAAGAAATTTATTGATTTTAGAGAGGGAGAAACATCAATGTGTGAGAAACATTGATTGATTGACCCCCCCAATGAGGCCCAAACTGGGGATTGAACCCACAACTTGGTATGTGCCCTGACTGGGAACTGAATGCCCAAAACTTTTGGTGTATAGGATGACACCCCAACCGCGCCACACTGGCCAGGGCCCACCTTACTCTCTTGAATCACCTGCTCTGGGGGAAACCAATCGCCATGTCATGAGGACATTAGAGCAGCCTCACAGAGATGCCCACATGGTGTGGGACCAAGGTTTCTTGACAACGGTCATGTGGACAAACCATCTTGGGAGGAGGCCCTCCAGCTTTAGCCAAGCCTGCAGATGACTGCAGTGCCCGCCAGCACCGTAAGGAGACCCTCAGGAGAGGACCTAGGCAAGAGCTACCCAGTGAAGCTGTGTTCAAATACCTGACCCATGGAAACGAGGAGGTAATGTTTGTTGCTTAAAGATGATATATCTCGGCGTAATTTATTATGTAGCAGTAGATAATTAATACAAGGAGAAAGACCAGGAGAATGCGAGTTCATGAAAAGTAAATGAACTGTTTCAAGGAGAGTGGACAACTATGTCAAATGTTGTGGAATGGCCAAATGGGTGACAGTAAAGCTCTTACATCAACCCTGAATTTCATTTTGATTTATTCATCGTGAAAAACTAAAACAAGCAAACCCTACTATGCTTGGCATACTTGGGCAGAGAAAACTGAAAAGTATCCATCATTCTTTTGAAAGACTTCAAAAGTCTTAAAAAGATGTTTTGAAAGCCTGTGATCCTTCTCAATGGCAATGAGAAATGTATTACTGTACTTATCTAGCCTGTCAGTGACATTCTTCTATGGACACACCATGTCATTACTATGCTGTAAAGCTGTGAAGGGCAGAGAAACTTGCCCCATAGCAGCTGGAGTGTTAGATATGCTGTAGATGCTCATACAAGTTACCTCCAGACTAAAAAGCAAAAGCATCTTATAAGACTCCCAAAATATCTTACCAACAAAAATCACTACCACCACATTTATGTTGCAATTTATATACTGAAATTTTTTTCGCCACATCTTATTTTATGCTCACAACAAACCCTGTGGGGGGGTAGGTGGGTATTCAGAAAGGGCAAATACAGTCATTCCCATTTCCCAAATGAGGGGACCACGGCATAAGAGGTTTCAGTTGCTTGGTTAAGGCCATGCAAACTCTTCACAGTTGCAGGCCCTCTGGTATTAAGTTGAGCACTTTTCCCAGGCAGCACTCACCAGGGACTGTCTCCTTCGCATCTTCCTTCCACAAACTCTCTTGGGACAACTCTAACATTGCTTTCCACAGAAATCTATAGTTTTATAGTGTTTTAACAGTCCTTTCTGTAGCTAGAATCATGAAATGGATAAAGATTCACTGTCTTCTTTGTACTTTGGTTCCCATGCAGTGGTAGGACTTGAAAGTCTTCCAAGGCAGTCCCCACGGGTGGCTAGATGATGCTGCCACTGTTCAAAACATTCCTTATTGGAAATTGCCTTCAGAGAACCAAAACTCTTCCAGTAAGAAAGCCAGTCGGTTAGTTTACAGTTATGCTTTGTTTTTTCTTTTTAATTACAAGCTGCATCATTAGCTTGATCATCTTCCTTAAATTGGATCTTTAACTGTTTTCTAAATTTCAATCTATCATCAAAGATGAAAAGTTTACAAACAATGAGTATATTTGAACACATTTTTTACAGACTCTGAGGGCATACCACAAATGCATTCCAGAAAGGTTAGCAGCAACAGCATCTTTTAAACAGAACACTGTGAGGAAGAAAACCCTCACAAGGAATGTACAGTAAAAATATTAATAAAAATAATGGCTTAAGTAGGTTGAGTGGCACTTTATATGCTGTGTCTAATTTAATCCTCAAAAGAATCTTATGAGGTCAGATAAAGGTCTATTTGTTTAAACATCAAACATTAGCATGTGGTTACAAAGGGCAAAAACTAATTCCCGAAACTTATGCTATGAATAGCTAATGTCTCCCCTACAATAGTCGCCATCTCCCCAAAGGGTGGTCGGTAGGGATCAGGCCCAATTTGGTGTTTTTCACACATCTCTGAGCCTGTTAGTAGTTCGCCATTCCCCTGTCAATGTGCATTTTAGTCTTGTTTAAGTAGATACAGAGTGTACGGAACAGAAATAAGTACAGTTTTGGCCTCTGACAATTTCAGGTAAGGCATTTCCAATCTAACTAAGCTTAGCTCCGTGGCTCCGAAATGACTTCTACTGTGCCCATCTAAAGAGGCAGGACATGAAGAAAAATCAGTTTTCAAATTTATCTGCTTCTTTTTTTCTCCCATCAGGATTAGTACAAGGGAGTAAGCAATGAAGACTTAATACAAAAATCTATTCTCAAGTAGCAATTTAAAGAGCCAAAATTTGGCACCAGATATCTGTATCTATCCATCTATATTTTAAAACCCATCTTTCTTAAAAACCATCTCAGTAAGTGTGATCAGCATCTTATTTTTATCTCCTCCTTCACAGTGACAAAATCACAGAAGACAGCCATGTGATAACTGCTGTAACCAAGAGTAAGACCAAGAGCCCATCCCAAATAAGATACTGAGAGTCACGACTCCCAGGCCTTCTGCCATGACCACGGGCTTGAAACCACTGTACTACTTCTTGGAGGTCAAATGGCTGAGCCTCGTATCCCAGCTCCTTCTTGGCCTTCTCTAGACTAAAGTAATGTGTGACACCAGTTTTGTAAACTTCTGTGCGGGTAAGAAAGGGTTGGAAGTTGTAAAGTTGACCCAAAATGAAATGGGCCACCTCTGTTAGGAAAGCAAAACAGTAGATGAGGGTCAAGGGCAGGCGAATGGATGGGAATGGGTAGCCCAGGCCCTCAACCAAAGGCCGGAAGAACTCAAAGTTGTTCACAGGTCTGCCATCTGAGATGAAGTAGGGCTGCCCAGAGGCAATGTAGCCCTTGTCAGCTTTCAGGGCCTCTGAGGCCAGGATGTGGGCTTGCACCAAGTTGTCCACATGGACAAATTCAACCAGGCTCTTGGGATCCCCATACACAAACTTGAACAGGCCCCTCTCAATGTAGCTCACTATTCTGGGAAGGTGCCTTTGCTCTCCAGGCCCATAGATGCCAGCTGGCCTCAGAGCACAAGTCCTTAAGACACCATTGCTTTCCAGGGATGTACCATTGGCTTCCAGTACCTTCTTCTCTGCAATAGATTTGGTCCGAGAGTAGTGATCAGGATGGAGGTGAAGAGGTAGGTAAGGCAGAGATTCATCCCCATTTCTGATAACTTGACCTCCAAAGACGACGTTGAAAGTGCTAGTGTAAACTAATCTTGGCACCCCTCTCTTCCTGCAAGCCTGGAGGATGTTGTCTGTGCCCCCTACGTTGACTTCTTCAATCAGGTTTCGGTTTAGTTGCTCCCGCCCTGACATACCATAAGAGGCAATGTGGAACACACAAGTGACATCCACATCCTGGAAGGCTCTCTCGACATCGGAGAGATGGCGAATGTCTCCATGTATAAACTTGATTCCTTCTGGAATGGTTTGAGCAGGCCTGCTGATGTCAAACAGTATCACATGGGCTCCCTTCTGGTTCAGAGCACAGCCAAGGCTGCAATAATGAAGAGTAGAACTTAGACCAAATCACTGTTAAGCTACGCCTAGGAGAAGTGTGTAAAATAATTTACCAAGGCTTCTTTACTTACCCTCACTTTACATGTTCATTGGGCTAAGTCTTATGCGAATATTCAAATATGAGAATCCTCACATCCACTTAAATTACAATGAGATGGTGGTATCTGCATGTTACATTTTTTCCTCTCCGTTCCAGGACCCACCATCTATTCTTTGGAATATTTACGAATGATAACTGAAAGAATCACTATTATTTTAAATTGTTTTTGGTGATGTGATCATCTCCCCTGCCCAATTTAATGGCTTTTAAAAGAATTTTTCTTGCCATAGAATATATCTGTAGTACTCAATTTCAGTATCTGTGTAGTGGGCAAACTAGTTCATTCCTGGCTTAACACTGTATAAACAAGTAAAAGTCCGTACTGCATTAATGTCAGAGTAAAAGCTGTACTGTATTACTTTTTCCGGCAACTAACTGTAAAATAATTCCATGGACATATTTTATAGATGTACTGACCGGAAACCAAAATAGCCACCTCCTCCTGTAATGAGGACACTTTCCTTCGGAGATTTTTGGAAGGCCATATGTGGCAGTCAAGGGAAAACTGGACCTATAAGAAAGAAGTATGCAACACTGTTACCGACCCAAATGTTACTGACCCAAACTGATTCTGAAGGTCAGGTCAGCAAAGACTTCATCAAAGAGTGAGTGTTAGAGTCGAACTGTCCCTAATTTGAGGTTAACAAAAACAAAAAGGCAGTATGCTCTAGTAGAAAGACCTACGTTTAATCAGGGCTGTGTGAAGTTAGCCAACTTTTCCTCCTCTTTTACTTCTTGGGTTTCAAATTTCTTCCTATGTAATATGAGGACAGAAATATCTGCCCTGCCTACCTGACAAAGTCAATGTGAGGATTCAATAAGATAATTACCTGGGAGTGTTTTGGAAACCACCAAACACTCTCCAAATGTAAGGCATTATTCTTAATCCTTGCAAAAAAAATAGAGCCTTTTTGAAAGAATTCATTCAAATTTGGTAGAGAGAAGCATTTTCTCCCATGCACCAGAAAAATCAAGGACAGAACTCTAAATCCAATTTCCAACATCTTTTATTTAAAACAGAACACTCGTATCATGGTTGTTTAACACTGGTGTTTTATTAACCTTAAATTTAAAGAAATAGGGGGTAAAAATTTACTTCATCTAGCAAATCACACTCTACCCCCACAACATCTTGTAAGTATTGCATGTACTTCTAAGTGCTCAAGGCCCATGGGGGTCTCACTTCTCCCTTCCTCCTCTTCTGTACCTAAATAATAATTATTGTATATTATAAATTATATTTTATAAAATATATCTATAATATCTTCTCGAGGTTCCAAGGCCCTGTTCTGTAAAGAACAAGACAGAACAAGCAAAAAGTGGGCTGCTCAACTCTTTCCACTTAAGAACAAGTGGAAGAGGAGGCATGCAGGTCCTCAGGTGCATTGGGAATGAATACACACACACACACACACACACACACACACGCGTGCGCGCACCATCACCCAAGTCAGCAGAGGGACTCAAGGGGTGTGGTTAGGCAGGAGACCGCATGCAACCAAGAACCCTACCACTTGGACAAGTTAATCCCTCTAATCCTGTTGCTGCATTTAAATGGGGGAGCTGATAATAAGCTCACAGGCTTATGAAGACTGAATTGGATTGTGTATAAAAAGAGCCCAGGAAACTACCTGACATCAGGCATATGGGTGCTCCACGGATGTCATTGCTCGAATTTCCTTACTTCAAGCTCTAGAGTTGGAGGATTCGATTGTTTTATTCCACTCCCACATACCATGATTAGGTCTCTCAAAAGCAAAAGTTCTGGGTAAGTGCAGTAAGTGGATCAGATTGCCAGAAAAGCTCATCAGATCATGCATGCAGAACTCAGTTGTTATGACAGTTGAAAACAAGATTCAGCAAGTGAGTGTCTCATGGCTTGAGGGTACGTGAGAAATTCTAGGAAAACTGAGCAAAATGGTGTGGAAGATGCTGATGGATTCCAAAGGTCTGACTAAGCTGTGTTTACAAGAAAAGTCATAAAAAATGAATATACCGGTATCCCTTTAATCTACCTAACAGTGACCTTCTATTATTTTCTGAGTGCAGAACCCTCCCTTTTGGATTTGGAGTAGCCATAAAACAAAATTTAGTCAATTTGAGTATGTAATATAATTACATAACTTTGTTACAGGTGCTGTTTCAGAACACAGTACATAGAGGTTAGCTGTTGACCTTTCAATTGAGACTTCGTACCTTCACCTCCATGACCTGCTGGCAATCTCCCTCTCTGACTCCATCTCACACTCTCCCGCCATTTAGGACTCTGCCTTCCAACGACTGGGACTCTTCTTTTCCTTAGAGATGTCGCACTCGTCTGTGCGTGAGGCTCACTTCCTGTTTCACCTCAGCGACACTACCTGGCTGCATCTTTCTTAATGTATTCAAGTGTCACTCAACTCAGAGAGGCTTCTCTGGTCACCCCATCTAGAAGAGCTTTCCTTACCGTAAATGCTGCTTGTTTCCTTCATGGCACATTTCATTATTGAAAACAATTTGTTTGTTTTTAATTACTGATCTCCTTCCAACAGAATGTAAGTGCCATGAGAACTCAGACCTTTGGGCCTTTTCACTAGCGTGTCCCCACCAGAACATAGAACACAGTAGATGTTCAACAAATATTTGTTGAGTTTATGGATGATTTTGAACTGTGAAATACATCCAATTTAGTAAACTTTTGATGGGCACAAATTATGTAGGGCCCTGCAGAGTCTAAGAGTCATTGTTATGTATGCTAATTAATGCTGCCATTTTAATTTATTTCCCATGGAGCTCTGAAATGAAAACAACATGAAGTTAAATGAGACAGATTTCCTGCATCCTGGAGCTTACATGAAGGAGGCGGGCTTTTGTAAATATCTCAAGTACAAGGTGAAAAGGAGAAAATAAGATTACCATGATAACGCTGCTATAAACAAGGTGCCGTGGGAGCACTGAGGTGAGGTGAGGAGAGGACGGAAACTGATTCTGAAGGTCAGGTCAGCAAAGACTTCATCAAAGAGTGAACATTAGAGTCGAACTGAGTCAACGGGAAGACTCGGGCAGACTGAGATGAGGCAGAGGGTCACTACAGGTTGAGGGACCATCACAAATGAATGGAGTAACAACGGGGAAGGCTGACGTTGGGCACCTAGCATGGCAGGTCTGTGGTGGCTGGTGTGCAAACTGAAGCCAAAGCACACAGCTGATGAGTTAGGGCGGAATGTAGCCTGGGGTTAGCTTGCAGACAGCTGTGAGTCCCCTTTGGGGAGTTTGAATTCTATTCTGTAGACAACAAAAAGCCTTTTTAGGTTTATAGAACTGGCATGCTAACTTGGTCCTTGCGAAAGATCAATATTTCCCTGCAGAAGGGAGAGCCTGAAAGCAGGCAAACGTCTGGGTAAGAAGTGATGGGGATCTGGGCTAGAGGGCCAGTGGGCTTCGCTGAAAACAGGACGAGGGCTGGCATGCATGTGAATGAAACCGCAGCAGGCAGGGTGGCCAGGCAAAGTCTGAGGAAGGTGGTGTCGCTAAGTGAAAAAGCACACACAGGTTTTAGAAATGCTCTGTCTGGGTAACAGAGTTTTGATTAATAGGAATGCCAGACAAATCTTAAGACATTCTTAATCTCTCCACAAGCATTTCACTGCAAGGGATTCCAAAAATGGACAAGGTCTCAAAGAGTCCAATTAAGAAAATTCCAACAGACATTCTTCTTAATCTCTAAGTATTCTTTGTTTTTAAAACTGCACATTCCAGTCCAGTCACAAGGCCACCGGTCAATCATGGCTCATGTTCACGTTAATCGTGCTGGGATGTGCAAGTTCAAGTTATTAATGCCAGGCCTATTCATGCTACCCCTCAGTACCTTCCAACTAATTCCAGACTGAACTGAGGCCAGAACTTGTACAACTGATCTGATCAGGGAGGTCAGAAAAGAAAGGTGGCAATGAGTAAGGAAAAAGAATTATTTAGCAAACGGCGATGAAAAGAAGCCTATCTATCAGGTCAGTAAAACCTTTCTAGGTTGTAGAGCACCAGCTTTAATGGTGCCACCCAGGAGCCGCTTCCTTCCTTGCTGGCTCCCTACCAATAAGCTCCGAAAAACTGCGGCAAACACATTTTGCAGAAAACCATAGCAAATTCCCATAAATGCTAAGCCAGAAGGGATTAAAAAAAGCATATATACAGTTGTTTTTCAATTGGCTGCCTGATTTTCATATTCTTTATGGCTTCTGTTTTATTAATTCGCTTCTATCTAATTTCTTCTAGGGGCCGGGCACTCAGACTGGCATGTATAATTGCAATGGCTTTGAGGCTCTTCCAGACGTGGCTGTGCTCAGTAATTGCTTTCCTCTGGGGGTTGGGGAAGGGTCACATCTGACCTGAGCAGTCATTTCAGTGGATACAGGTTAAAGTTAAATACATGATCAAGAGAAAGGAATCTTAATTACAAACAGGGAAAAAAATGAAATTTAAAACCTGTCTGACCTCTTGATAATACGGAGATAAAATGAGGGTAATAAAGTTGACACCTCACAGGGAAGTTATGAGAAGAAACTCATAAAAATGACTAGGAGTGCTTTAGATTTACAAAGACCTAATTAAATGCTAAGGATCAGTAATAAGAACCTTAGATTATGCACACAGTTCCTTCATCCCCTGAGTTCAAGATGATGTTACTAACCCTCTGGTATTATAATGCAATATACAAATCTAGGTTCCACTACAGCAGTGGTCCCCAACCTTTTTGTCACCAGGGACCAGTTTCGCAGAAGATAATTTCTCCACAGACTAGGGTTGGGGGCAGGGAAAGACAGGAGGCAGAACTCAGGCCAGGGAAGGACGGGGGGAGGCAGGAGGTGGGCAGGAGGGAGGTTGGGGACCCCTGCACTAGAGTATGGAACAGAGAGGAGAATTGAAGACTGCTTTCTTTAAAAAAAAAAAAGTACTGTATTTACTTTAAGGAATGTAAAAATATCTCCAGATAGTTTAACCCATGATAGCAAGTTTTAAATGACTGTCCAAGTGCTGATTAGAGTCAAAAGATAACTGTGTTCTTACTGAATTGAGAGCAGGAAAGTACACCGAGGCTACAGGGCTTAGAAATGGTGCTACTCAAATTCCATCCATGATCTGAAAATTATTTGTGTTTTTAATATAAAGTAGTCAAAGCAATAAAGATGCAGAAGCAGTTAGTGACAATAAGGAGAGGAATCCTGATACAGGTAAAAGGAATATGAGGTGTAAAACCAAAAAAGGCCAAACACATTTGGGAGGAAATTAACTAAGGGCACAACATCAAGTGGAAAGTCGATATACTCATAAAAAATAGGGGTATTTGTGCACACTGTTTTAAGTAAAACTGAAAGTGTAGGGCAGGTAATTCTCAGCACCTTAGGTATATCAAATCTTCTTGTCCAGCTATCCACTCAAACTCCTTTCACCCAAATATTTATTGCACAAGATTCTCGCAATGTTTCACAATGCTTATCACACAAGTAATTACATAATTTTATAATTGGTATTTCCCATCTGATTCCCAAACTCCATACAGGCATAGGCCATTCAGGAATATCTTCAGGGACAAGGAGTATCTGGCAGATCACAGACCCTGTAAATCGAAATGGAATGAGTGCTCTGCAACCTTTTCAAATGGCCCTGTCTGCCGTATCTGCAAGGAATACCCACTTGTACTTCCTCCCCTCTCTCTCTAGCTCAGCATGTCTGCCACTCCAGCATATCCAAGTAATACCTACTGCCATTTATGAAGCACTTACTGTGTGCCAGGCGCTGTATTAAGCTCTTTCCACCAACTGTTTCTCCTGATGCTCCTACCAACCCTCTGAGACAAGCACTAATTTGTTAATCCCAAATTTACTGACCTGAGTCCTGTGGGGGCTTTCACAGCTGATATATTCTGGAATCTTAAAGGAACCCTTCCATTTCCTGGAGAGGCAGGAAGGAGGTGCCCCATCTCCTCCCATGAGACAGGGGCAATGGGGGTGCAGAGTTAAGCTTCCTGGGTTGGAAATTAGAAAATCTGGGTCCTAGACTTGGCTCTCCCACCAGTTCCCTGTGTGACCCTGAGCAGCCACCGAATCTGTCTATCCTGTTTCCTCCCCTCTAAAATGAAATAACAACAACTATAGTTACATTTATTATTTTTATGGGCTGTGAGCTTTAAAGATTCACCACTGAAACCTGAGGAAGATCTTCTGAGACAGTTATTACAGGGTGTGACAAAAGTAGGTTTACAGTTGCTTACACAGAAAATACCATAATTAATAAATAATAATACAAGAATAAACTCACATACTCACGACTGTAACCCTACTTTTGCCCTACCCTGTATTAGCTTCAGCTCGTAGGAGGATAAAGCCTCAAAGGTTAAGAAGTTTGCCATACATATATGTGAAGTAAATGAACTCATTACACTAAAAAGATATCTGAACCCTCATATTCAATGCAGTATTATTGACAATAGCCAAGACATGGAAGCAACCTAAGTGTCTCTAAGTGTCCATCAACAGATGAATAGGAAAACAAAAACACACAATGGAATATTATTCAGTCATAAAAAGGAAATCCTGCCGTTTGTGACAATACAGACCTTGATGGCATTATGCTGTGAAATAAGTCAGAAAGAGAAAGACAAATACTGTATATCGCTTATATGTGGACTCTAAAAGAAGATGAAATGAACTCATAAAACAGTTACCAGGGCTGAGGGGTGGGGGAGGGACGGCGATGAGGAGATGAGATGTTGGTCAAAGTGTACAAACTCAGTTATACAGACAGAGTAAGTTCTTGGGATCTAATATTCAGCATGGTGACTACAGTTAACAATGCTGTATTATACAATTTAAAGTTGCCAAAAGAGATCTTTCAAGTTCCCACCTCACAAAAAAATTCTAATTATGTGAGGTGATGCAATCTAACCTTACTGTGGTTATCAGTTTACAATATGTGCATGAACTGAAGAATCACGTTGCACAGCTTAAAATTACACAATGTAATATGCCAATTACATCTCAATAAGGCTGGAAGAAAAAAATCTAAAACAAAACAAAACAACAAAACGAGAGGAAAGGAAACTGGCCCACAATAGATAAATATTTTAAGTGGCTGGGCCGGACCCAGGGCTTGAAGTCATGCCTGTAGGTCTCCACAACTGGGTTGAGACAATGCAGTGCTGTTTACTTGGCACTCTCATCACTTCTGTCACACGTGGTACCTCTGGTACTATGACTTAACCTATTATGTTTTATTTAAATCTACTAACCTTACACTACCACTTTAAATGGGAAACCACTATCGTTGTTATAGAGGGTAATCTTTCCCCCAAAAGTGAGATGAAAGCAGAAGATGTGAAAACGAATCTAGCTAGATACAGAGATGCCTGCTGAAAGCTCTGACCTTGGGGCGGGCTGCTTTCAAAATCAAGAAAAACAGAACAGCAGCAACTAGCCAGCGTTTCAGGTCTCAGAGACAGTGTAGAAAGCCCCGCTGAGCCCCGCTCCTTGGAACCCTAAAGAACTGAGAAGGGGAGGATTTCCCGGCCACTAGGGTCAGCGTCGCTCACTACCGCGCTGTGTACCCCGCCACCGGGGTCGGCCCGCCTGAGCGATCACGGCCCCGGTGCCCCGACCCCACTCCCACGCGCGCTGGAGCCGCAGCGCTCCAGCCATCTCGACCCACTCACAGCCACGGCAAACGACGCCGCAACAGCCGATACGTGAGACCGTGGAACGTAGTACTCAAGTGGCCGGTGCCAGCCCAGCTCGGCGCCAACCGAGCCTTCTGACCGGTCTCCTGGAGCCACTTCCTGGCCTCTCTAGGGAGCCTGGAGGTCTTGGCGTCTCTATGATGGTTTTACGTCCATGCTCACCTGTGCTGGGCCAGCAGGTTCGCTACAAGAATCTCCCCCGCGTGCCCAACCCCTGTATTTCAGCTTCGTGGGAGTTACTGAGTCAGGTCTACTGCTATTCCTACCTCCAGTTTCTGCATTTGGACTCCCACCTCCACCTCTATGTACCTCCTCGCTCCCCGGATCTCCACTCCTCCTAGCTGAGCACAGTGCCTGATAAATAGAAGGGGCTCAGCTCAGTCAGTATTGCTTGGATGATGGGTGGATGGATGATGGACGAGGCTCCATGAGACTCCTAAATATTTTAAAGTCTTCCTCCATCTTTTAAAGTTCCTGTTTATCTCTGAGTTTCCACATTTATGCGCCCATACGTGACTTCTCCTGGTCACTGAACAGGCAGTAAGGGCAAGACTAACCTTTGTTGTTGAAGAAACTGAAGACTTAAAAAAGCCACGTAAAAAGGAAGGTTGGCATCCTCACTCGAAGGTCTTCCTGAGAGGCCCATCTTTTGTCTCCTTATCAGGAGTCTGGTTCTATGGAACCAGGTTCTGTGTGATAATTTGCTTGAAAGTTGCGTACACACACACACACACACACACACACACACACACTGATCCCTGGCTGAGGGGATTTCATTTTGGTGGCTCAAAGGATGGAAATTTTGACTTCATATGCTGTTCTTGCTACATTCAGAGTCAAAGAGGCTCATATGAAGTATGTCATTTACTGCTGTTTCCATTAAGAACACAAAGCCACAAGGATAACCTCACTATAAAAATTAATGAAGGTCAGGTGAAGAAAGCTAAGTCCCCAGCATTAGCCATGTCCATGTGTCTTGTCCTCAACTGTGATCCAGCATAAATCTTTGGAGACTGAGATATGGTTGTACCAAATAGTCTTAAGGAACAACTTAGCCCTGGCTTCCCAGGGTGCATAAAAATTAGAGGGGAGGGATAGTGAGGGGGTTGGGAGAGCAGCTACATGCTCTTCAGAGCAATAGTCAAAGAGGAAAAGACTCCCCTGAGGATGCAGTTCAGAAGACAGATTTTCCCTTGGGGATTTCAGAGTCTCTGAGGGACCCCCAGATCTGCAGCACGTTGATGGCTCATGGGAATGAGTGTGGCAAATTTAAATGTTAATATTTTTGTGCTACCAAGGACTCTTAAAATCTAAGCACTATGTTTTAAAGGAAAATTGCAAACTTTATATTTACTTCCTTAGTTTCTGCTGCAAATAAGCGAAATTTAGTAAAGTTGATTTTGTAAAGATCTGAACAAGAAATCAAAGATAGAAATAACCAGAGAAAGAAACTGACCTCAGTGTGAGTTTATATATTGATGTTTATTTAGTTTCTTTCTCCCATTGACATGTCCAAACAGGGACTACAATGCATAAAAATCAATTTACAGCCTTAATTCCTCACAGGGGTACACTTTATACTTTACAGAGTACTTTCATACCTTTGGCTCATTGGATCCTCACAGAAATTCAATATGTGACCTCGAAGGTTTCTCCAGGAAGGGAAGCAAGAAGTTGGCTTTCCCCAACATCCCCATTTAAACCAGGTCTCCTGCAACCCTTGAAATTCTCTAGTCCCTTCACAACAGTCAGTCCATCTGAAATTACCTTGTAGGTTACTGGAGCGAAAGCTTTGTGAGGGGAGAGATCTGCTTGACTGATGGCACATCTCCACTACTATTATGGTGTCTGGCCCAGAATTTAAAAGAATTACTGAATGAAGGAGCAAGTGATTAAATGTCACACCTCTGGTTATCTCTGTTCAAAACCAGATTTGCAGGTGAGGCCTTCTTTTGGCCCAGGCTAGGTCAGAAGCCACCCCTATTATAGTCAGCTATGGCAAGGGGGTATAAGAACAGCTATTAATGGCCCACTGCTATCAACTAAGGCTGTTTCTGGAGAAGGGAAGTCATTGTGAGCCTTGAAGCCACCATAAAACTTCACTGCTCGAAAGTATGAATCACCAATATCAACATCACCTGGGAGCTTATTAGAAATGCAGATTTAAGGGCCCTACTCCAAACCTAACAAGAATCTGAAAAATTCTAGCAAAATGCGAAATTCTCCAGGGAATCCCTGTACACAGTAAAGGCTGAGGCATATTGCCCTAAAAGGTGTTCGCCACTACATCTCCTGCGGTGGGCAAGAGATTCCTTGTCATAGTCCCATGCTACACCTGGACGCCAAATGAAGTTAAGTGATTCGCCCAAGGTGACAGAACCAGTAACTGACAGAGCTGGGATTGGAGGCCAAGGCTTCTGACTCCAAATCCCTCTATACTCCAGGCTCCTTCCCTATGCTGCTCTATCTTCTGGATAAATCTGTTTTTTCCATTAGTGAAAAAAAATTAAAAAGAAGAAGTAAGTAGAAAAATAGTTACATTTAATTGGTGGTTAATTGTTTTAAGAATTGATTTGTTTTAGAATGAGAAACTAGCATTTATCACTTATGGTGCATTTGATAAAATATTTTCCCCATAATAAAGAGCTCTTCAAGTAACAAAATAAATGTTTGTATTTCACTTATTTAGCAATTAAGCATCTTAACATTCTTTTATAAACACTTATAGCACTGATTCAAAATTCCCAAACATTGTATTTGGGTCAATGGTTTTTCTTTTTCATTTTAAGAATGTGAGATATCTCATTATCATGATCCATGCCTTCCACAGTACTGATTAAAACTAAATGTTATTTTAAGTGTCTTGGCCAAAGGCTTTCTGTTTAGGGCTCAAGCATTGGAGATTTCTTAGAAGGACACAAAGAACCTGCTGAGACAGTAAAACTTAACTCTACCACTTTTGTTCTTTACTATTTTCAGAGATTGAAAAGTGTGGATACCAATTATGTTAGTCTGGTCTCTTTGGTTGAAAATCATAGAAATCCATCCCAACATAGGTAAATCAAAGGTAGGAATGATTGGCTCCTGTAACTGGAAGCCTATTCTGAATTACATCACCACCTCCTAAGAGGAGGTCCCACCTACTCGAAGGTGGCTCTGGCTTCAGGGTCTCAAATATTATCAGAGCTCTGTCTCTCCATCTCTTAGCTCCTCTTGCTACTGGTTGGCTGGTAATCTTCCTGTGGAAGCAAGATGGGATTCATTGGCAGTCAAAGCCAACAACTTCCTAATACCTTAGATCCTTCTTAGATCCTTGAGGAAGACTGCCCACACCCACCCCCATTTCTTCCAGCAGAAGTCTCAGGGAGGACTCCAGTTGGACAGTCTTGAGTCATCTGATAATCTCTTAACCAATCACAGTAGCTTGGAGATGGTATATTCTGACTGACTGAGACTGCATTATTATTTACCTAACATGATGTATTAGTTTCCTACAGCTGCTGTAACAAATTGCCACAAATTTGGTGGCTTAAAATCACACATATTTATTCTCTAACAGTTCCAGAGACTACAAATCTAAAATCAATTTTATTGGGCTAACATCAAGGTGTTGGTGGGTCTGGTTCCTTCTGGAGGCTCTAGAAGAGAATTTGTTTCCTTGTCTTCTGCAGTTTATGAGCCATATGCTTTGCATTCCTTGTCTGATGGCGCATTTATCCATCTTCAAAGTCAATAACATAGCAGCTTTAAATTTCTCTTTGTTTCCATTGTTGTCATATGGCCTTCTCTGTCTTCTATAGTTTAATCTTCCTTTGTCTCCCTCTTATAAGGATACTCAGTAACACTTAGTGCCCACTCAGATAATCCAGGATAATCTGTTTATCTCAATATATTTAACTTATTCATACCTGTAAAGTCTCTTTTGACATGGAAGGTAACATTCAGAGGTTACAGGGATTAGAATATGAATATCTTGGTGGGGGGGTGTTCAATATTCAACCTACCACAGATGGGATCCAGTTCTACCCAACCACTGGGTAATGTAAGATTATTATAGAACATGACAGGTATGGTTTCCCCAAAAGATGGGATTCTTGGTACATAACCAAAGAACATACTAACCAACAAACAAAATCAATATTTGTTTTATAGAAGACTGCTAGTTGTTACTGAAAATGTGTCTTTCTTTTCTTCTATATAACAGTTTTTATTAGCATATGGCCATCCAGAATGAAAACTACATTTAACCTCAAAAGCTAGATGTGCCCTTGTAGCTAAGTTTTTGCCAATACAATGCAAGTGGAAATGGTGTGTCCAAATTTTGCATCACAAAATTGATGCAAAAACTCAGCTTGGTCAGTGAATCAGCTTCAACACTGTTGGTGAGAAGAGTACCCTGGGGGATGCTAGAGCAACAAGATAGAAGAAACCTGGATCCCTGGGTGTCCTTGTGCAGCAGAGCTGTCTCACTGATCGAGATTGGTTGTACTGTTACTTACTTATGTCACTAAACATTTTAGTTAAAATTTTTATTAAGAGAATTATAGATTCACATGTAACATTTTGCAAAACTGTGATATAATATCACCATCAAGATACTGACATTGATACAATCCACAGGTCATATTCAGAGTTCCTCAGTTTTACATGTATTCACTTGAGTGTGTATATGTTTGTGTATTTAGTTCTTTACAATTTTTGTCACATGTCTAAGTTTTTGTATCAAACCACTATAATTTGAGGGCTTGCTTTTTTTTTCTTAACACCAGCTTAGCTTTTATACCAATACAAGACAGTTGAAAACAACATGTGCCAAGAAAGAATGATGTATTCAAAGGCAGAAGATACTGAATATATCTGTAATATATCTGAATAATATATCAGATAATATATCTGAAATAAATTTCACTGGACTAAAGTCAAGGCATTGACAGGTCTGATTCCTTCTGGAGGCTCTAGAGGAGAATTTGTTTTCTTGTCTTGTGCAGCTTATGCACCATATTCTTTGCATTTCTTGTCTACTCTGCAAAGAATATCTTTATGAAATGATAGCATATATTGGATGTCAGCTGTGTACCAAACATCATGTCAAGTTTGGGACAATGCAATGGGACATAAGAATGTCTTAGGAATGACAGCTGCGGAGATTATATGATCAACCAGCAGGAGTTTGTTCTGTTGCCGTCTCCCAATTGCTCATTCCCACAGTGACTGGGTCCCCCGGAGACATCTCCTCCAGACCTGCTTTTTTTGAACCCTCTTCAGGAAATGAAGAGCAAACCCTATCAACACTTCCTTCTTGTGTGGGAGGCCTCCTCTTAGGAAGGGGCGAAATAGGATTTGCAAGGAATCCTGTTGATTGGATTGCAAGAGATAGAGCCACTGCATTCTATTTTGAGTTATCCCAGAAGCAGACCTTGAGGCAAGGTGTCAAGTGCAAGTAGTTTATTTGGGAAGTGACTCCAGGGTGCACCAGTAGGAGAGTGAAGAAGTGAGACAGGGAAGAGAAAGGAATCCAGCCCTTGAGAGGATAATTGGAGCTTTCTACTTCTGGGGAAACGCTGGAATCCAGTGTACACAACTTTCTCAGAGTTATTGCATCTGGGGAGGGTCAAGGCAGCTCATATTTATGCATTAACACCCTTCGATTATTTGATGAGGGTATGTTTGGGTGCTGGTGTATGGCAGCATTTATTCCCTGTCACTTCTAGTCTTTCTGTGACAGAGCAATGCAAACCAATGCAGATGCTGGCACTTAGAAGCTGGGCAGGCAGGAACTGATGTGACAGGTGGAAGGGGATGGCAGCAGTGTATGATACGCACTGAAATCCTATAATACTTTGCCTGTTAAGGGTCTTTCATATAGAGGTTTCTATGTAGTATCTCTCGCATCCCAGTCATTTCCTTGGGCACAACTCCTGAAGTGTCTATTGAGAAAGTGTCCTGTGAAATGAGTCCTATGGAATGTGTAGAAGTTTGCCCAAAGAGAAAGGAAGAAATGGACATTTTGGTAGAAGAAATAATGGGCAAAAGCGTAGAATCAGGATGGAGTGCCGTGTGTCTGAGGGGTGAAGAGGCACTGGCTGTGTCTGTGCTGGGAGGAAAAGGGCGATGCCATTCTGTGTGCTGTTCAGATTAATTAACCTGAAGAAGGCCTTGTCCATGTGTTACGGTTGCTCAGTAAAAATAGCACGATGGAAGAAGTCTAACCCTGCCTGCTATGGCTCTGTGGGTTGGAGCATTGTCCCATAATGGGAAGGTTGTGGGTTAGATTCCTGGTTAGGGCACATACCTAGGACGTGGGTTTGTTCCCCGGTGCAGGCACATAGGATTCCTGGTCCAGGCATGTACAGGAGGCAATAAATTGTTGCTTTTCTCTCGCATCACTGTTATTTTCTCTTCCTTCCTCTCTCTCTAAAAGAATGAAGAAAAGAATGTCCTCAGGTGAAAATAAAAAAGATTGAAGTCTGCAGAAGGAAAAGGCATGATCTGGACCTGGCATTCCACTTTTTTTCTGGCATACCCTCTTTTGCAGAATAACTCACTTGACTGCTTCTGGAAGCTTCCTTAGAGTTCTACTGTGGTAAGGGGGAATTGCAGCATCTGAAAGTACTGTCCTCATACACTTTGAGGGGTCTCTTTCCATCCCTGAAGATAATTTCTCCAGGGAACCACACTTTCAGAGGTAGTGGTTTTCAAATAGGATGTGCTATAATTAACTAGGGGCTTCTTACTAATGTCTTACCTGTTGTATAGCAGTTAACTTGAAGTAATGAATGACTTACCTGTCTAATCTTTAGAAGTAATAAATGACTTACCTCTCCAATCTTTAGAGTTAGGTATAGTAGTTAACCTGAAGTAATGAATAACTTACCTCTCTAAACTTTAGGCTTAAGGAGATTAGAAGCATGACTTTGGAGTTGGAGCAATAAAAATTTGAACCCTAGCTTTGCACAGAGGATACCTGAAATGATGCAATAAGATGGTGCCTGTATCCCCTCCAGCTCCTCCCAGACGTCCCCTGTTAGCTGCTCTTGTTAGAGATCAAGTTCAAGACTACATGTGCAAAACTTATTCAGGAATATTCACAATAACTTGTTCATAATAGCTCCAAAGGAAAAAACAACCCAGATGTCCATCGATGAGTGAACAGATTAATAAAATGTGATACATCCATACAAGTCGGCTATTAATCAGCCATAAAAACCAAAGAGGTGCTAATACATGTTACAACAATGGATGGGCTTAGAAAACAATATGCTTATATTTTTATTAGCCAGTTTCAGAAGCCAGTTACCAAAAACTACGTATTACATGATTTCATTTACATGAAATGTTCTGAGTAGGCAAATCCATAGGGACAGAAAACAGATTGGTGGTTGCCAGTGACTTGGGAGTTTGAGGTGAAATAGGAAGTGGTTATTAATGGGATGATGAAATGTGGTGATGGTTGTACTGTAGAGAGAATCAAACCTGATACCAGAGATGAAATGCTAATTGCCCTGACTTATAATGTAAATGCTTCTCTTTCACCTCTGTAAACCCTTTTCGCGCCAAATCTATACCACGCCTCCCAATACCCTCCCCCACTTAGCCAGCATAAAGGGAATGCGGGGCTATTGTTCTGGGCTCAGAATTTGGAGTTTGTCTCCTCTGGGCCCGTGCATATAAATAAAGATTGTGCTCCTAAACCCCTCGGTGTCTGGTCGTTTCATTTTTCCGTAACAGTACAACTTATGAATACTAAAAATTATTGATTTGTATACTCTGAGTGGGTTAACTGTACGATATGTTAATTGTGTCTCAATAAAATTGTTATGAAAAAAGATTATGCCACCAACTAGTCATTGTAATTTCAATGTTTTTGAGTGGGAGGAGACAGGATGGCCTGTCTAACCCAGGTGTGCCCACAGAAGTGTGTCATAGGTGGCAGAATCA
>PVJD01007520.1:0-83409 GCA_004026545.1 Mormoops blainvillei
AATGCATACTTGCCTGTTCTTCCCAGGATCGAAAGATGAATATGAAAAATGCATGCTTCAGGGGGATGTGTTTCACAGCACCTGAAGAGGTGCTTTGACTTTGTAACTTTGGAAAGCTAAGGAAATGATTACTTGAGGTCTGAGTTCAACATTCTCTCTCTCTTTCCTTCTCTTTCAATGGGGGTCAGGGTTTCTGCTCCATTCCAGGAAAGGGCAGTAAGGCAATGAACACCGTAGCTTTTCTCTCCATTACTTAGTTACTCCTTAACATTGTAGCTACAGTTACTAGTGTCAGAGGCATCAGAACAGAGGAGCCTTTCCCATACCCCTCCCATCTCACATGTAGGTAGGAAGGTAATGGCTCCTGTTCTAAAGTTTTTACATAGGTTAACTCATTTAATTTTTCCCAAACCCCTATGAAATGTTTTTGTTTTTTAAAAATATTTAGTTATTTAAAAAAAAATTTTTTTATTGTTTAGAGAGAGGGGAAGGGAGGGAAAAGAGAGGGAGAGAAACATCAATGAAAGAAAAGCACATTTCAGGGACTAAGGATCGAACCCACAACCTAGGCACATGCCCTAACCAGGAATTGAACCTGGGACTTACTGGTCTGCAAGTCAATGCCCAAGAAACTGAGGGTGAAATAAGTCTTTCATCATCTCCATTTAGTAGAGGAGGACACAGGCATGGAGATGATAAGTGATTTGCATACCCTGCCATAGCTAGGAGACAGTGAAAGCAGAAACTACACCTCGGTGGGTGACTCCACCTTTCTCTCTCGAACCTGATGGCTTCTCCGTTCATCATGCAACCTGTGCTGTGAAGGGCCCTGACCCTCCAGAAACTTGCTCATACATGTGCTTATAAATTACTTTACCGACCCAGCTGTACCGAGAGAAGATTTGAAGAGGAAGAAAGAAATGTCCCCTGTTTTGGTTTCAGGTTGTGACCACCTTCTACAATACATCGTTTCTGGCAGCTATCAGCACACCAAGAATAAAATCAAATATTGAAATCCTCATTTGGCACCTTGTATCTCTCCCTTTGTGTGAAGACCCTGGAGAGGAGAAAGGTTTAATAGGACCCTCCAGCTACGGACAAAAATGAAAAGATTTAACTCATGAGGTAGAAACAGTATTTGTAGACTTACCTTAAACATACACACACATGCACACAAAACAGTTCACAGATAAAATTATAAATAATGTACCTTGTACATTGAATATGAAATGACTATTAATTACCATGGTACATCTTATTCAAGTTTCCTTTTTCTTTGTTGGTTTATTGTTTTTGTTTGTTTATTTTTACTGAGGCAGTATTTGTTTATCCAGTTCATGCTGAGCTATAAATTTGTATATAATATTCAGAATGGTCAAAGAAGATTAATATTTTGACTACATCTTTTACATACTGAAAAATGTTTGCAAATATATATATTTAATATTTTTATATAATCTAATATATATGAAATTCATATATTTAAATTCCAACTTTAAATGCAAGCAAGATAATATTAATCATGTCTATATTTTCTGCAGAACCACAGAGGCAAATAATTTTGATATTGTATGGTTGGTTTTGTAGATGATAGATTAGAAATTAAGGCTTGAAGATTGAGGCTAGAAAAATTACTCTTTTACTTAAGAACATACTAGTAGTAAATGATATTGCCAAGATTCCAAGTTATGTGAACACCAAAAACCATGCAACATTACCTCAGTGATGCTGACTTCTATTAATCTATCATTATTCCTATTTAAGACTCTGTTAAAAACTCAAAATGCAATTCTCAGCTGGTGTGTCACATATGGAGAGGATATTTGGGATTGATAACTACTTGGAAGACTTTTATTTATAGCTGAAATATAACTGCCTTCATGTTTTTTGTTTTTTTGTTTTTTTACTGTCTTTCTAGTTAAACTTCCTTTCTGGGGGCTTGAGTGAATAACCACTTACTTTTTAAAAAAATGCTCTGCCCCAGGGTCTGGTAAAGTAAGCACTGCATTGGTGTTACATATGAGGGAGAACCCACAAAACCCAGAATATTTATAAAAAATTGTATGTTTATTCTAACATGTTGAAACTTCAGTCACTTTCAAAGTACTCTCCATTTGAGGCAATACACGTATAAAGATGTTTTTTCCACTGCTCAGAACAGTTTCTGAAGTCCTCAATTTTGTTGCCTTTTAGTACTTCTGCCACTTTTTTTTTCACCTCTTCCACATTGGCAAAATGTTTCCCTCTGAGGGCTTTTTTCATGAGGGAAACAAAAAAGAAGTCACTTCAGGTGAGATTAGGTGAATAAAGAGGGTGGGGCATGGGGGTCATGTTGTTTTTGTTCAAAAACTGCTGAACTCTTAGCGTGGTATGGGTTGGTGCCCTTGTAAATCACTCATTATGAAATAGGCAATCACATCGAAAGAGTCTTAAAAAATATTCACTGAAGCCAAACACAGCCTCTCACAACAGCACCAGTTGGTGCACTGATACAGATGGGTTCCTAGAACACTCACCTGGCTGGGGAAACCCGTACTACAAGGTGCCCATCCTCCAGAAGATAATTCCGGGTTTACATAGAAGGTCCCTACTTCCTATGGTATTAGTGCTCATTTATGTGCCTATCAGTTAGTAACTTTCAAGTTTGATTCTTCTCTCTAGAGATATTGAATGTTGAGCTAGGCATAAAGGTAATGTAGATGATTTTTAGTAAATTATTTTTGGCCACATTTCTAAAATTATCCAGAAACTCCATGCTTTTAAAAGAAGCTTTTTAAAAAGTAAGGAAAAGAAAAATGACAACTTTTAATCAATGCAAGCTCTTCTCAGCTATTAACCTCAGAATGACATAATGCTGTTTTGTTTTATTTTGTTTTATTTCATTTTACTTTAACATAACAAATCTATAAAGCTTGGGGTTGCCATATAGAACACAATAAAGGTAACCAATCAATTCCCAAAGTCTCTGAGGAAAAAAATTTTTACTCAACTATGGATGGGCCTCTTTTAACAATGCTGAAATTTTGGTAAGAAATTTCAGAGCACAATCTTGTCTTAAGAAACATCTTTTTATAGTAATTGTAACACAATTAAAAATTTTGAAAGACTGTAACTGATACTTCGATATATTTATCACTGCAACCATTGCACTATTTCAAGTAAGACACCAAGCACACATTACATGATCACAGCTTTCAGCTGTTTCTGATTTAGGCTGAATTAGAACCAGTGACCTAGAAGGAAACAGTGTCTTATTCCATTACTAAATGTCTTAGCCAACCAGTTACCTTTAGGGTTTTTTTTTCCCCTTAATCATTTATAGTAGCAGCATTCCCATTTTTTTCCATCAGACAATTTGAAAGCTCTCAAGAATGTGCCCTGACACATATTACAGCTATTGTTTACACTACCTCCTTATAAAGACAGACTATCCCCAAGTGTGAGATTCACCTTGAATTATGCCAGCTGCCTTTCTATTTCAGTATTTGTTCTTCTTTTATTCTCCGATATAGCCTCTAAATGACATTAGATGTGCTTAGAATGACAAATGCCTTCTCAGTTCCATAAAGGAAGGTGAATTCAAGAAGGAGCCAACAGACACCTGTCCATCATAACCAGGACAAGCTGGCCCTAGCTGTAAAGCTATGTAAATTGAGCCCAAAAAATGCGCTTGCTTCTTTTATTTGATTTTTAAAATTTCACCTCACAATCTCTAAGAGCTCTAGAGCATACAGTGTAAAATATCATCCTTGTTCCTCCCCATCTTATCAACAAACTAATGCAAAAATATAAGAAAAGGAACTGATGTTCTTTTATACTTTTGGCCCTATATATTTTTCTCTGGACTTACATCGCTTTGAATACCTGACATGTCTACCGTGGCCTGTGAAACAGAATGCCTAGATAGGAAGAGAAGTAGATCAATATTGCTTTAACAGGGAGAGCACTTCATGAAGACACACGGATACATAATTAAACATAACAAACATTTCCCAAGGACAGGTCTCTCTAACTCAACAAAATCAAACCCTCATTCCCTTGTGCTTTAACCTGATGAGAACTTCATAACTTTGAAGTGATGTAAAGGGATTCAAAGGACAATTTTGATAGCTATTTATAGAAATGATAGACACCTAGTTTAGAGATAGACCTGAATGCATAAGGATAAGTTTAGAGGGAATGGTATGGGCAGTATAAACCTAAAGAATTATATACTTAGGCAAAACTGGTTTGCACTTAATCTTAGTGTTTTGAGATTTTGTGTTTTCCAGAGTTCCCAAGGTTGGCATTCGTCGCAATTTCCTTCCAAAGTTAATAAAAAAACAGTTTCTCATAATAAATCAGGTCTACAAAGATGAAGATATAAAAAGCAATGTTTTATTTTAGGGATAGTTTATTTTAACACATTGCATTTCTTACAGTTGAAGTTATTTGGGGATGTGATGCATAGACATATTGGCACTACAGTATGCATTTTTTAGCTTGGGTCCCTCGAAAGCCATACTAACACAAATATTTGGATAAGTAGTATATTTAGAAGGTGATCTCAGGGAACAGAGTGAAGGGGTGAGGAAGTGAGGCATAAAAGGGAGGGGAGACAGTGAAGTTTTATTAATGACTTGCTTACTGCTGTGAGAAACTAGAGTTCATTCTGCTCTGGTACTTCTAAGAGATTTTGTAGAATTATTTCACCAGAAAGGAAAACACCAAGACTTTACCCATTGCAATTCATTGGTTGAGAGGCACTTCTGGTGGCATTAACTACTTGCAAGTATTGTCTCAGAGCCAAAAATTGGCCCCATGAAAACGGGAGCAGAAAGCTTGGGTATGAATAATGTCTGTCTGCCAGAACAGACTCTGACTTCAGAGGTTGGCTTAGGGGTATCAGAGGGGAACCCACAGTGTCAGCTATATTGCATATGGAAAACCCTAAAGCAAGGGAGAGTGATACAAAGGAGGCAGCATTCTAGATGGATTACATTTTTAAAAATCGAGAGAGCACTCAGCAGTAGCTATAAAAGAGAGGGCTACAAGCTCTCCTTCCCAATGCTGTTATCTCTATATACTTCACATTTTTGCTGGGTAACAAGTCCACCCTAAAGAGAAAATTCTCTTTAACACTTCTTTCTTTACCACGTATATTTGTTGCTCACTAAATACCATTGTCAAGCTGTCAAGCTCTATTTTCAAAGCAGTTCATTTTGTAAAGATATATGACTTCAGGCTCAAGAAAGGTTTAAAGTGATTTAAACCAGCTCACACAAGAGCAGGTGTCCAGGGCCTTGGAGTTTAAGAGGATCCTGGGCCATAGATGGGGCTCTTTGTTCTGGAAGGGGAGTTCTATATGGTTGGGTAAAGTTTCTGGGCTCAGGCAAAAGTTATTGTTACCAGGTAGACAATGCGGGATATTCTGACTGCTGTGAAAAGGAAGACTTTTTTGAATAATGTTGAAAACAATTGCTAATGTCTGCCCTCAGCACTGGTGACACGGCATAGATGATCTGGGGTGGTCTGGGGTAAGGCTTGTCTCCCACACGGTTCCTTGGGAGCCTGCAATGACTGCTTGTGACCTGGGTGGAGAATGGAGAGGCCCTCCCTGCAGACTTCGGTCATGTCCACATGGTCATTCCTCTTCGCACTCCTATAGAAACCCCTGTTATAGTCTCAACTCAGTGTCTTCCCTTAGTTCCTGGAATTTTTATTTCTTATGGGCATGAAGGAGGAGGGACTCTGGCACCTCCACTCTTCTTCCCGCCCTATTGTTGTGGTGCAACCTTAATCCCTAGAGATTTTAGGGCTTAGACATTTGGACCTCACCAAGAATAAATCTTGCAAATCCAAAAACAACTTCAAAGTTTCAAGTTGGAAAATAAAAATACCATGAATTACTCTCTTTGGTTTCAGGTTGTGCTGTTGCATCTGCTACCTGAGATAAGCCATTCCGGTAGCCTGGCTAGCTGAGCTGCAGGTGGGGCCACTGGACACGAAAGAGGGAAATTTCAAGTAATTTCAAAGTTTTATTTTCCCATAAATATCACTTGTAACCTGGAATCATAAACAATCTGCATAACATTATAGACCGTGTATAATGATAATAACAGTGTGTAAACAGGCATACATTGAAATGGTTTCAGTAGGAAGTTTTAATTACTATGTGGTTTAGTTGCTAATATGATTTAGACTTCAATTTTATTTTAAAGAACCAATAATGATACTTTAAAAATGCACTTGCAATAAAAGCTCACATGTAACTTTGATAAAAGGTGTTGATCCATATTTCACAAATATGTTTTCTTTTTATGACTTGAAGATAATATCCAGGTTTGTACATGTGTTTTTACTACACTATGTACAAAATACATAGCTTCTTAATTTTTCCATTAAATTATCTGATCTTACACACATGCACACTATGGTAGTGCATATGAGCAAAACAAAACTAAACTTAGCATAAGTAAACTGTTTATCCTATAATTCAAACAGTATCTTTAGTTAATTAATTCTCTTTTGAATGAACTGTAAATCTTTAAGACTTTCCCCATGCTCCCCCTACCTCCATGTTCTTAGTGTTTCTTTCTAGGACAGCGTAAGGTGTGTGGCCCCACATGTGGTAGGAAGGAGAAGGGTGGGTCTCTGAAAACCGTTCAACACAGACAGGCTCTCAGGTTCCTTACTCATGTCCCCTTAAGTGTGTCTGGTCTGTGCTGGAAATCAAACTGGTGACAACAGTCCTTTGGCATTCTGCAAGTGTTTGCTGGTAGGATCTCCAGGGTATATATCTCTGAGGCTGACTTTACTTCCTGCCATTGGGCAGGCTAATTGGGTGCTGCTCTGTAGTTCCCCGGGCTGTGGACTACCTGAGTTCTCTGTGTAATCCCTGTGTGTATCTGACCAGGTTGTCTGTCGCACAACCTCCGCTTCAGTTTACTTCGCCTCTTCTGTAGCACATCCTCTACTCAGAACAACCAGTCAGACTATTCACTAACTCCCTTGATAGACTCTGAGGCACCTTTTAAACTGTGTCTACTCCAAAGAAAACTTGACCAACTCAGGCCCTCCAGTTGACCAGTAAGCTCTAACCATGAATTCACTGCTTATATGATTTGTGTGAGAAGTGTTTATGAGATATTTTCCTTCTGGAATCTAAAAAAGGAAAGGAGAATGCCTCTCTGCCTTCAGGATCTCCCTCATCTGTGTTTATGTTTCTATACGCTGCTGGCTTCCCAAGGTTATAGATTTATGATGTTCAATACAAACATTTCCATACTGATTAAAGGAGCAATGAGCTATCAGAATACATACAATAAGTGCTTGGTAAGTATTTGCTGAATGAATGAATAAATGAATGAATGACAATAACTTATGATTTGCTAGAACTGCACCTGAAAGACACAGAGCTTTCTCTCTTGAGAGGTGGAGATCACGGTGCTTTTTACATGAGTCTTTATGTGTTGTTTCATTAAAATTTCCTTTGAGACACTGAAGAAGATCCAGCAGTCTTTCTGAGAGTCCCCAATGAGTGACTGGCAGCAGCACCTTCGGAGATTTTGACATCAGTAGTTGATGCTCAATATGCAGATATTTGCTTCTTTAACCTCAGGCATGACCAACCATCATGAAGATTTCTACAGGATGATTGTGGAGATTGGTGTCTCCCAGTGCATCATCATTTCTGGAACAACTATAGATAACCAGTCTCCACAGCACCTCAGCACCTTCACGGACCATTGTTCATACAACTGCTGCTTTCACTATCAGTAGAAACAGAATGTGTCCACAGGAAAGTTAGAAGAGGAAGAAAAAACAGAAGTGACATCAGAGGCTAAAGGACTGGTATGTGGAGATTATCAGAGTGTTTAGAGAGAAATGTGAGATGTTTTCTTTTTCCCAGAGAAAGTGAGAGAAAGCTGGAAAGTTTCATTTTTTGTGCTTATAATTATGATTAGTTTTTTTATTTTTAAAAATAGAGGATAACATGACCTAGAAATGTGTGTGAAATGTGTGTGTTTGTTCAAGTACAATTCAGTGATATAACCAACCCAGCCGATTTCAAGCTCTGGTCCCATTTTTATTATACTATGTTTTGGGAGACTGTATTATTACTACTGTTTTAAAAGATCCCATTTCCTCAATTTAATTGAAGATATCAATACACCTTCTGCTTATCTCAAATTTTTATTGTAAGGATAAAACAGGATAGTTATTATGGAAGTGCTTGATGAATTATAAAATGCTTTACAAATACAAGATTTATTGTTTTCCAAGTTAATTTGGTGAATAATTTATTGAACAATTTGGTAACAAGGAACAAAGATGTCATCAAACTAGCTTTGGAAAAATGGAATGGCATTTTCTAAATACAGAAAGTTTGCGGCTCTCAAAGGTCAGGAGATAATCAGAGTTAGGTCTCACGTGAATAAGAAGGAGAAATGGAAATGTTAAGGATTGAAGCTCTTCTTTCACTTCTCTGGGGTCACAGGATTTCTTTTAGCGCTCTGCTTTCTGTGAGTCTATCCCATTTGTCTCTCTCTCAACTGTTTTCCTCTGAGGCTTTTCGCCCTCAGCCCCACCTGCACAGTGTTTCATATTTGCCATTATAGCTTTAACTCTACTTCTCCCTCTCTTTTTGTGTTAACTCAAATACACATTTCCCACTGTCACCCTCTCCTCTCTACCTATTGCTTCAGATTTCTGAGACAAAAATCTGATTAAACCCACCCTCATGATGAAGAAGGCCACACAAATTATGAGTTATCAGTCAGTCTGATCATTAGTTCTGCTCAAATCAGAGTTCTTTAGTGGCCCAAATATCTGCGGCTGGAGCATTGTGGTCAAGGTGTTCCCTGTCTACTAGAGGTGGTTAATAGGAAAGGCAAGTTCTTTGAGAAGCGGTTAGGGTAGAGTAGGCAATTCACAACATAGAGCAAAAACTTTATTAGATCATCTTGTGAGAGGTGTATTAATTCATTTGAGCTGGAGCTGCTGTGACAAAAACACCATAGGCTGGTAGGCTTAAACAACAAACGTTTCTTTGTCATAGCTCTGGAGGCTGAGAAGTCCAAGATCAAGGAGCCAACAGTTTCAGAGTCTGGTGAGAGTTAGCTTCCTTGCTGTCTTTTTAATATCCTCCTATGTCGTTTAATGTGCTGCAGGAACAAGTGAGGGAGCTCTCTGGAGCCTGTTTTATGAGGGCACTAATCCCATTCATGACCTAATTACCTCCCAAAGGCTCCACCTACTAAACCATCACTTTGAGAATTAGAATTTCAACATATGAATTGCGGGATAACACTAACCTTCAGTGCATAACCAGAGGGACGTTAAGGGATAACAATGGGATGAAATGAGTAGACATGGTTGTTGGAGTTGTGGAGAAAAAAACACAGGGAAAGAAAAGTTAAGAAGGAGTGATTTCAACAACTTTAGAATTTTAACTATGCCTGCCATTCATTTTTACTGTACTATCATTTTTACTGAAGTTTTACTGAATCATTTTTACTGTACTATCATTTTTACTGAATATTTCATTATTTGTTTCATTTTTCTGACAGTAACGAATGGGTACACTGATAGAAGTAAATGAAACAAAATCATATTAAAACCTTTGTATTTTAATTTATAGAGCACTGCAGGACTTCGACGTGGCCACAGACTGCATTCCTAATTATGTCCTATTAAAGAGCATTCAGGCTGTTGAGCACACATATTAATAACCTTTCACAGGGTTAGCAAACTCACATTTTTTCTTAGTGGATAGAACAAGCATTCACACACAGATAACTAAGCATTTATAATGCTACTAAAGTGGTATTTGATGAAAGATGCTGAAAGTTTTATGTAGTGTTTTATTATCTAACAAGCACTTAACGTTAGGATTTTTTCTAATCTTTGCTGCTTCTCTTTTGCAGTATCCTTACCTTTCTTTTCTCTGAGGCATTTTGATCGAAGAGAATTTGCCTCTTGTTGCTTTGCACATCTAAGTGGAAACTAGGTCCCATTGATTACTTTGGGTTTACAAATGACACAAATGTTAGTTATCCTTCCTGTCTCTGTGTGTGAAGCTCAGATGCATTATGCCATTGTACAAAACTGCATATGAAATCAATAAATGCGAGGAGAATGGCTATAAAACCACAATTCTTTAAGTCAACGGAAAGTAAATTGCTGTACTGCCCAGATAGTTTGGGATTTGTTGCCTGTTTCCATAAGAGAAATTTTCTTTCCAATAACTTCAGGCTCAGGAATTATAGTTACTCACCATAAGCCTAAAAGTCGGATGCATTAATCTTTATATATGTTCTTTTCGATTGCATCTTGCTTTATTTATGGAAATCATTTTGCTAGAGTAATACCATAAGCTATACAACTTGTTTTCATGAGGAATTGAAGTTTTAAAAAGTAGATCAAAATAAAACTGGTGATGAAATACCATTTGAAAAGTACCCTGAAGAAATTACTATTTATTGGTTTTGATTAATATTTCCCAGATTTTTTTAGAGGTTGGAAGTTTGGCTGTATTTATAAATCATCACTAACACTTTAGTGATTTTTTTAAAAAGTATATAACATTTTTGAGCATTGCTTTTTTTGTTCCAATCCTAGATTCATCTAATGGTTTGTATTTTGGGCCATTTTTCTCATTAAGTGGCATCCATAATAATTAACATAAAGCAGAACATATGATTGTGATAGAAAAGATTTTCCAAACTATATTTCATCCCAAAATCTTCAAAAGGCAGGGGGTGGGAGGGAATAATGCTGTTTATACAAAAATGAATTCAATTTATTAAAATTTCAAACGTAAAAACTTTCAAAAAATAAATGCTCTGATCAGTTTCTTGGTAGTATCTCTAATACATCAGCAGCTGTTATAAATGTCTTTTCATGGCCATGTTCATTGCTACAACCACCTCAGCTTATAGACTTGGCAATAAGGTTTTTATTTTATTTATTGTTTTTCAGGGAAGCAAGAGTTGAATGAAGAATGCTGCAAATTATGGACAATAATTAGTTCTCAAATTTTAAAAAATGGTTATTATTGAAAACACTTCACTGATTTTTTTCTAAAAAGACCATCTTTAGCAGTGTCCAAGAAAGACAGCAAGCACAGCAAGGTACAAAATGGAAAGGAAACGTTGAATTCCAGCGAAGACACTGATACAGCACGATCAGAGGGACAAGTGGAAGCAACCAATTCACAAATGATGGAATTAGGCATTTATATTAAATCAGGAATTTTTAAGCTTTAAAAGTCCAGCATAAGGAAGGCAATTGGGAAGAGAGTAGCAGTGGGGCTAAGTTTATCTACAATCATTAAAAAAAAACAAAACACTTCTTCAACCACGCAAGAAGTGGAGGTTAAACCTGCCTACGTAGCCCAGCGAATACTAAGTGCAAATGCCAAGACTAGGTCTCGGTGTTGATGTCACAACAAGCTAAATGGTTTTACTTTATAAACACTGAGTCACTTTCATGAGTGAAGAATCTAATTCATATTGGCCTAGGGCCCAAATCATAAACTTTTATTTCAGATGGAAAATCAAAGTGCTTGATATTCCATCTCATTATTAAAAGATCATTATAACCTTAGTGTTAATATTAACATTATTAAATTAATGATAGGTTAAAACTGATTTTTATGGGGTTGGTCAAACATTTGTTTTTTTCCTTAAGATAGCTCTAGTAGCACTTAGTTATCTTTAACTTTGTTTGAAACAATGTTATTAAATTGTGTTGTGACAGCTGTCATATCAGTGTGCATTTAAAAAACACTGAAATTGGTGAATTTTTGTGTAGTCATTTTAATATTGAAGATGGAGGAAAATAAGTGACATTTTCAGTATATTATGCTTTATCATTTCAAGAAAGGTAAAAACGCCACTGAAGTGCTTAAAAAGATTTGTACGGTGTGTGGAGAAGATGCTGTGACTGATCTTACGTGTCAAAGGTGGTTTGTGAAGTTTTGTGCTGGAGATTTCTCACTAGATGATGCTCCACAGTCGGGTAGACCATTTAAAGTTGATGGCTACCAAACGGAGACGTTAATTGAGAACAATCAACGTTATGTCCTCCGGGAGATAGCTGACGCATTCAAAATCTCCAAAACAATACAGTTGTTGGTGAAAATGAAAAATGTCTTATTTTACAGAAAAAAACTAAATGGACTTTTGGCCGACCAACATTTAATTTTTGTTAAATCTATTATCAATTACTTTTTTATTTTTAAGAATCAGTTCACAGTTTTGAAAGAAAATTATCAGTAGATGCAGGAATCAAGAGACCCACAGATTCAGGAATAACCCTGGTTATTAAATAGGAAAAGAGTGGCAATAATCAAAGTTACTAGTTATTATCAAGTTAATCAATTTTAGCTAAAAATAACAGATCGACTCTATTGAGCGCTTTCTAAATTCTGAGCATGTTCTAAGTTGTTTATAACCATCGTTTGGATTAATTTTTATAGTAATTCTATGCAATAGGCACAAATATCTCCATTTTACAGATAAATAAAAAACAAAAGCTAAAACGTATGCTTTTTTACTTAAGGTAATACTGCTAAGAAGTGGAAAACCCAGGATCTAAAGTA
Source organism: Mormoops blainvillei (assembly GCA_004026545.1). Taxonomy (NCBI): domain Eukaryota; kingdom Metazoa; phylum Chordata; class Mammalia; order Chiroptera; family Mormoopidae; genus Mormoops; species Mormoops blainvillei. The sequence goes on from PVJD01007520.1 coordinate 12,587, forward strand.
AATTTGACATTCAGAGCCCACATCTTTCTTGAGCAAGATTTTATTTGAATTTGTTAATTGTGTGTACACAGTAAAGTTAAACTCCCTCCTAACAGTCCATATTTAGTATGCAGAGAGGGCATCTTCCGCAAGAGTGAACGAGTGCGCCTGCTCTGCTGATAGTAAGAGAAAAGAGCCTAGAACATTTTTGCCATTCTATCCCAGCCGTGATACATATTTTCTGTTCCCCCATATCTATTCTATCCCTCCCTCCTCTCCTCAATGCTCCAAGAGTCCAGGGCTGCTTTGCCGTCTGGTTTCTGGCTGGAGCTGATAAATGCGGGCAATCAGTTGGAAATGAGAAATCTTAAGGAAAAGGTATCTAGGATCTTTATTCAAATCCATTCCTTCTTCATGTAGGGCTACTGTTTTAGTAGCGGCTCAATTTTCCATGACGGCAGTTCTTGTCAAGTTCCATTAGACCCCAGTCCTGCTTGCCACTTCAGACCTAGGGACAGTAATGGCTTCCTCTTACCTCCAGCTCTGAAAAGCATCCCTCTATTAAACTCTCTTTGTCCCTGGGAGCATGCAACTGGTTTTTTCTTGGGATTCTAATTAACATATCATTCTATAGAGTAAATCAGGAGCTTCTTCCCATGGGGTGGTTATATGTTTTAGATGATACAATCATGTTACAAAAAAAAGAGCAAAAATAAATTCTGTCAGGACAGTACAAAAGAGTTCTCAGAAGGATCTAGTAAGATAAATCACCAATTCCAGTGTTACATATACCTAAATTTGATTTTGGTCTCCATCTCTCTCCAAGAAGTGCAATTCATAATCTTAGACCTGGTTTAATGGTGAATTTTCTAGGAGCTGGTACTTTTATTCAAGTAAAGGATATCCATGTTGTAGGTCAAGGGTTCCATCCAATATAATTTGAGGCAGACACACACACACACACACACACATGGTTGAGTAAGATGTCTGTACTAAATATGCATATTGTTGTGGGGCTCTATTCAGCATAATCTGTGTGGCATATCTTTGTATCACACCTGAGCAATGAGTTCCACAGAAACAAATTACTCTTGATGTGTCTGCTGAATGAAGAGAACCGAGAATTATTCTTCAGGTTTATCCTGTACTCAATGTGATTTCACATTTTAAGTGATGACCTTGATGACAGAATGCTGATGGCAGTGCACTAAGGAGTGTGAACAGCACTCTAAAGAAGACAGGAGTGTCCCAAAGGACCCTAGGAACATATTCTGTAACAATATAATGAAATTCATTAAGTAGACTTTAGGATAATACACTTAACCAGAAGGAAATCAAACTGCACATATTCAATATGAAGAAAACTTTGTTGAGGCTAAAAAAAACAGAAAAAGTTAGTGATATGAAACATTCAGAAAATTATTTTTAAATGATATCTAACATATGACATTAGCTTACTCAATTTCTTTAGTGGATTCTAAATTAGAACACCACAAACATAGAGTTTATAAATTACATAAAGAACAGTGAGGATAATATCTTTAATTCAGGTGATTGTGAGAGATTTTATGTATTAAACCTTTAGTAAATGCCATTGTCTCAGTAATCTATTGTTACAAAATGAACTATCCCAAAACTTAGTGACTTAAACAACAACTGTTTGTTAATTTCTTTGAGTTGGCAATTGGGTTGGGTTAATCTCATGGTTCTTTTGCTAGTCTCACCTGAGTTATGTAATCAGCTACAGTAAACTGGTGGCTCCAGTAAGACCAGATAGTTCAAAGTAACCTCACACACAGCTGGGCATTTGGTGCATTGTTGGTTGGGTGTCTCTTTCCAGTGCCTCTCACCTTCAAGAGTCTATCCCAGACTTCTTTACAGAGTTACAGGGTGTTCTAAGAGGACTGGAGCAGAATCTGCGAGTACTCTTGAGGCCTAGTTCCAGAAGTAGCACAGCATCAATTTTACCACATTCTGTTGGTCAAAGAAAATCTCAACTCAAGCTCAGGCTTAAAGAGAAATGGAAGTAGACTCTACCTTTTACCTGGGAAAAAATACTAGTCACATTGCAAAGAAGCATGCATGCAAGGAACAGGGACTATTCATGGTCATTTTTGCAATCAACCATAGACATATATGAGAATCATATTTATCATCATTTTGATGCATAATTTAGTAGGTCTTTTACTTCAATAAAATATCAATCCTGAATAATATCTAGTCATAGGGCTGAATTTTCAAGCATTTTTATACATGTGTCCCCAAAGGTGGTGGACATATTCATCTCATTTATTCCCACATATGCAAAGTTAAAACAAATCCCAAGGCCGTTGCTCATTATTTTACATTTATGGACCTACTCACTAATCGTTATGCTTTCTAGCTAAGTGGAAAGAATTCCAACTAAAGGTTGTACATTAAATTAAACTAATTAAATAGATAAAATTAAAACTGCAAATGCAGGTTAAATTAGTGATTTCATGAGGAGAAATGATATTTATAAAAGGTGATCTGTCGTTTAAACACCTTTGAAAGATAAATTATGTGTCGTACTCACAGGCACTTATAATTTAATGACTTCCAACTAGTTATCGTGTTTGGCGCCCCCAGCACACAGAATCTCGTGTTCTCCAAATTGTTTCTTCCCCCTGTTCTTTGGACACAGCAGGCGCAGGAGCCAGAGGCTAACACTGGGAGACGTTCTCACAACATCTGCTCGCGCTGTGAAACTGGCCATGCATTAGTGGCTTTTTGCTGTTAGTTAAATTTTAATTGTGAAGAAGTGAGATGAATGTGCATTACTTGTTGAAGGATACATTTTCTTCATAGAGGAAAAATGGTCAGGATGTTTATATGCATGAGGTTAAATAAAATCAGGGAACCACAGAAACATTTCTACAAATCATACATTGGAAAGAATTAAATCAAATTTATAAAACACCTTTTTTTTTTTGCTGCAAAGAGAATCTATATGAAGAAAATGTGAAATATATATATATTGCTATTGTTACATTCATCTCAGAGGCTCAACATCAAAATGCATTCCCTGTTCCTGAAACCTAGCACTTTCTGTAGGGATTTCTATTCTAGCTTTATTCACCCAGCAGGAAAAAAAAAAGAGAGAGAGAGAGTCTGTGGTATTAAGTTATAATGTTACTAAGACAAAAGAAAACACTGCTTTTCATTACTGATGTTAGCATTTCTTGCTATAGAAAGGAATATAAGAAAGAGGAAAACTGAACTAGATGATTGGTATGGCTGTTTATCTAGTGATTTTTTTTCAGCGTGTCCTTGAAGTTAATAGATGTTTGAGCAGATATACTATCCATTTTATACATAGTATAAAATCTATCATTATGTTGATAGACCATTTAGAACATTTTTCTTACCACAATAAGTCCAGATAATTGCCTAGAGTATCCTCTTGTATATAAGTTTAGAATAAAATATATTTCTAAATATAAGAATTATTTATTATTATAGTTTAAATGATTAATTTTTTTGTCTTTCATATTTCAAAAGTCAGAAAGTAACTACTTCATTTATGTGGTTAATAATTCAATACAAAATTCCATAATCAAGTTTCTTATGTTAACTTTTTTATTTATTATGTAAAATTTTTTTAAACAAATTTGCTTTTCTAGAGACTAATTACATGACTATTGTTCATTTCATTCTCTGAGGATGAACTGTTCTTAAGGGAAAAAAATTAAAAACTCCCTCTACCTAAATGAGAAAATATGCCAGACTTCTGCCTCTGTTTTACAATACTTGCAAAACCAAATCTTGGAAAGCTATGTACCCAGATCTGATACCAAAACTAACTTTAGTGCCTACAGTTTAAACCATTATTCAATACTAACTTTTTTAATATTTGGAATTACAGAAGTAGGAAGAATTTTTAATAAAAGTTACTTTCATATTAACTGAGTTTTAGATACAACTATATATCAACTCAGTTACACATTAACTTTCTGAATTAATTTTTTTATTGATGTAAAATACCTATGAAAGAAACATAAGTTATAAAGAGTAATTAGGGGAACAACTCCTTACTCATTTGACTTCTAGAGAGAAATGTCAACTTTATGGAATCAAAAGTAGGTAAGAAAGGACTGAAAATAAAATATAAAAATAAAAAAGTTGAGGTACCAGCATCAACCCTCCTGTTACTATTAGTTAGGCCTTTCATTCTTGTTTCCTAAAAAATGTTATTCAAGAAAGCTTCAGAATCAAATTACAAACAAACAAAAATCACAGTAAAATAAAAGTGATTTCATGGTCAAATTATTTTTAGGAAATAGTGTACATTTCATTCCCCGTTGTAGATTCAAGTATAAGCTGCCATATTAGAGGATTTGAGAAGTCTTGCAGAAAAGAAATCTCTCTCACTTTAACTCAGTATTTTCCAAATATTTTATCATAATGGGACATCTTTCTCTCATAACAATGATTAATATCCTGAGGCACAATTCTTTCTCCGGACCCTTGGGAAATGCTCAAATACAATGAAAATGTCTTAACACCCTGAAAACTTAAATGTTGCTCTTCTACAGTAAAATTTTGTATATTGCAATTATTTAAAAACAAATTTTCTGGCTGGTGTGGCTCAGTGGATTAAGCCTCGGCCTGCGAACCAAAGGGTCACTGGTTCCATTCCCCAGTCAGGGCACATGCCTGGGTTGCAGACCAGGTCCCCAGTAGGAGATGCATGAGAGACAACCACACATTGATGTTTCTCTCCCTCTCTTTCCCCCTCCCTTCCCCTTTCTCTAAAAATAAATAAATAAATAAAAACTTTAAAAAATTATTTTAAAATTGTCAAAATGTCATCCCTAGAGTGTAAAAGTATTAACTAAGCTCATTATTCATTCAGAACAACCAGAGAATAATTTTAACAATTGCAATTAAGTCAGATGCATGAATTAATTTCAAACAACAAACTATTTTTGGAAAAGGAGCATTTTGAAAAAAGAATGTGAAAGATATCATGATGTCTTAAACTAATAATTATCCTTACTCGATACTAAGAAAAATAATATATGCATAAGGAAATTTATACATATAAATTTCAGTCATCACAAAATGTGTAATGTTTAACTTTCCTTAAAGTAACATGGCTATTCCTTAGACACCCTGAAGGAACAATAGGTAGAATTTAGAATTACAAGTGTACTAACATAACATTGAACTTCATATCTATTTCAGTGATCTAATTCAAACCAGTTAGCATATACTGAGTGCCTATTATGTGCCATTCCCTACGTTGACTATATATCAGTTTGTTCCTATGTATGACTTTGCATAACAAAGTCACTGTTACTTCTTTCTAAACTCAGGATTTAGAAAAATGTATTCTCGGTACAGATGATAAAGCTGAAGTCCGTAGAAATCAAATGACTTTTTGAAAGCTTCATAGTTGGTAACTGGTAGACTCAGGTGTTCTTGTACCACCCCCAGGTATCTGCCCACATGACAGCCCATTCTGCTAATAGATTTTATCATGTGAGAGATTTCACGGCATTGTCGTTAGGAATATGTATTCTGGAGACTGACTGGGTTCACACTCTGTCACTGCCACTTCACTATGCGACTTTGAGTACATAATTTCTTTGAACATAGTGTCACATTTATTAAAATTTTTTAATTAATCATTAAGATAGTAAATGTGAACTACTTAGAACAGCACATAGCATGTGGTAAATATCCCAAAACAATATATGAAATGTTAGAGTTTTTTAAATTTAGGAATCAATTACTTTTTTCCTTTTTTATCAAGTTTTTAATATTATGAGGATTATTCATGAACATTATTTTAAAATCCAAAACTCTACATTTATGTGTTTTTTTTAATTATACCATAAAGACTACTGATTTTGACTTTTTAAAGTTATTATTTTGGTATTTTCTTTCATACTTTTAAATCCTGCAATTTTTGTAGGGGAATACATTTCTAACACAATTGCATTAGAGGTAAATATTTGAGATATACCTTGTATAAAAATATTTTGTTTTCACAATTGAACAATTTAGCTTGTTTAGATTCTAATTTGAAAGTTATTTTATAATAAAAAGTTTTTGTATTTTAACTTCCAGTGTGTTACTAAAAAGTCCAATAAGAATAAAAAATTCTTATACATTTGACCTTTACAAGACTTTTCTCCCTTTCTCTCCGAAAACCTTTCTTTGCCTCAAGAGCTCTGACATTTCACATTAATGTGTCTTTTTGAATCTATTTTCAACTGATGTAGTACCATGGGATTATAGCTCAATAAATAAAATAAATATCTATGAAATCATATGATATAAACAAAGTTATTCTGTGAATCTTTTAATAAGAACATTTTCTCAAGTTATTTTGTTAATAATATGATAATTTCTTATTCCGTCTTCTCTCTTGGATGCTAGATCTTTTGAACTCCTCTTCTAATATTCTTATTCTCTCTCCACTACCTTCTTTTGGTCACTTTGTACCACCCAGGAGATTTCCTCAACTTTGCCTATAAACACTTTTATTGAGTCTATCTATTCTCATCATTTTAATTTTCAAAGAGTATTTTGTCCCATAAATGCTATTTTTATAGTATTATGCTCTTGTTTCATGAATCAATATATTTTATTATTCCTTTGATATATATTCTTATACCTCTGAGGGTATCATTAGCATTTTTCTTTTTTACTTTTTTATTTTGTAGATTTACAAAGAAGTGACAAAAATAATACAGTTTTCTCATACCCCTACATTCATTTTCCCCTGATGCTAACATCTTGCGTAACTATTACACAATATTCAAACTAAGAAATTAATCTTGAAAAAATACTAGAAACTAACTTCATTCAGGGTTAACCAGATTATTTTCTCTAATGTCTTTTATCTCTTCCACTTATCAGTTATAATTTACCAACTCTAAGTGTTTATTGGAAATTTTTTGTTATTTTGAGTCTATGTCAAGAAGATAAAAATTATACTTTTTATTATTTCACTGTTGTGGGGTTTAGGGAAGGGATGGAAACTAATGCAATAACTTCAACCTACCATCTTTAACTAGAAGTCTGCCTTTATTTTTTATTTTTTAGTTTTGTTAAACAAATAGTTAAAACTTTTCCTAATTTCTGTATCATGTATAGCAAAAATTTTAGTGGAAAGAGCTCAGACTTGGAATCACAGATAAATATGTGTCTGAAATATGACTCTTCTTGTGATATGGGTGACAGATATGGAAAGAAGAGGCCAAATGAAAGGAGATTTTCAGTGGTTGTTATATTAATTTACGTAACATAAATTGAGAAGGCTGGTAGAGGTTATAAGAATGAGTTCAAAAGAAATAAAAATATTTGAGAAATACATGGGAGATATACATAGAATGAGTGATTGCATGGAGATACGGAAGTCAAGCATGACTTCGTTGTTTCTACTTCGGGCAACTGGGAGGATGCTGATGTCATTCTCTGAGTAAGAAAACAACACAAAGAGGAGGAACTTTAGGGAAGCTTCTGAATTTAGTTAAAGTTGTATGCATTTTGTAGTGAACACTAAGCATATCTATTTGTATAAGTGTCTATATATTTGAATAGGGAAAACTGGGGAGAATTCTGTAAAAATAGATATTATAGTTTTTAGCAGGTAAATAGTAATCAAGCCATGAATGTAGGTTTTATCACCCAGGGAGGGTAAGAAGATTGAGAAGAAGGGTGGGAAAAGAAGCTTGAGGTCCACCATCAAAGAAGGTTTAGAGATTTCTTTCTTATTTGTGTCCAGCTTCCATGCTGAGTAACTTGGAATAGGTTGTGGAGAGTAACTGAGTTCTCTGTGGGGTCTCTGAGAAGAGCACAACTTTTTGCCTTTGGCAAAAGCTCATGCATAGCGTGATTCTCAAATTTCTTCAGATACAAAAGGAAAATGGCAACATTATTTAACATGTGAAGGTCACCAGTAACCTACTATCACATCTTCTCAACAACCTTTAACTCTCTCAAGAAAAGTCTTACAAGTGTGTTCATTACAGAAAAATTAGAGAAAACAGAATACGTACATATATATGAAAATAAAACCACAACTTATAATCATAACCCCTAGAGGTAAAGACTTTAATACTTTGTTATATTTTATTTAGGCTTTTATATTTTATATATTTAATAAAATTGTGATCAAAGTCTTTGTTCAGTTTTATCTTCCTTACTTTATCACCTAACATTACATATTTAGTGTTTTCTAAGAAGTATTTTTAAATAATACAATTTTTTTAGAAAAAAATTCTTCAGAGGGTTCAATATCATTCCAATTTTAACTTGAGAAAAAAACATTTTGGAATGAAGGTCTGCTTTTCAATAGTTTGCCTTCATTCTTGAGATCCAAGCCATTCAGATAACATTTACATATTTAAAATATTTTTATTTTGGTCAGTGTTTATAGCACCTTATGTTTTCAGTTTTAAAAGTGAGAAGATTCTCATTTGTCTGAATTTTTATAAGACACCTACTGAACACCAGCAAATCTATTAATTAAAGATTATAGTGATAAATAATAAAGGCATGGGCTGCCAGCTGCCTTTAACCCACATTCTCACAATTCTTTATAGGCTTTGGTACTGATCCCTATGTACATTCGTGAGTGCATTGCTCTCCTTGTGAGACGTACATTAACTCTTTCAGGTCCCAAGGGCACCATTTAGTAAATGACTTCTTTAGTGCTCTAAATGTACCTTAGTGCCCTGAAAGAGATACATTAATCTTCAGAATAACCCATGAGCACATATGTCAGGAAATGGAATTTTCTTGGTTTTCTCAGCTCAAAACATTATGAAGTTTACATTAATACACAGGCAATTCTCATTGGATTTTATTTCCTTAAATTGTTAAGTATAACCCAGATTCAAGGTCTGAAAGGGAAAGAATTATACACAGAGAAGACTGTTTCAATTGAATTCCTAGAGTAACTGGAAAGAGAATCTGTAGATCTAATTGCATAATCAGAATCATTTGAAGTAACTTATGACAGAAACAGAGTCCTTTAGTCACTCAGGGAATAATGCAGATATAAACTTTATACTTGTAACTGGCATTTGTTCCTTACTGAACAAAAAAAGAATACTCTATGACTTACAACTCAAGAGGGAAAAAAATGTTTAAATTTGTCAGATCATTTTAGAGAACATAAGGTATTTTGCACAGGTCTCTAATTAAAGTGAAATAGAATCAGTATGAGAAATTTATAGATGGTTATGTTTAAATCTGGGATTTTTTCCTTCAATTTTTCTGTTTTTCTCTTATCAAATTCCTCACAATGCAAAAATAGTTTATCTCTTATATATCCAAAAGGTCACTACTTTTTATTCCTCTTCTGATATAATGAAGAGAAATATAAAAAATTCTTATGCACTTTAAAATTAATATTATCTACTTGATGATTTAGTTGGATTCTATATTGAAGGACTCTAACCTTCCCAAATATTGCAATAATAGAAGAAGTTAGAACACAGTTCTTTAAAGTAGGTCTTCTTTGGCATGAGAATATGCCTGTAAAGTTTTTTTTTCCAAATCACTGGCACAGAAGTTTGGCTTAATGTGATAGCCAAATTTTTTAAAGGTAAAAATAAAATAAAATAATTTAGTGAGATGTCTTTTTAATCCATTTAAGACACTGAAGCTTTCCAGAAACATTAATGATTACCAATAAATTTAAATTTTTCTGAATCTGAGAGAACTCAACCATGAGTCCACCAACTACTCTTAATAACTCACCTAAGGCAAAAAGATACAAGGAATAGTACAGCTGGGTCCTAAAAAAATCTAAATTTTATATGAGATAGATCCCCAAGAAGGGATGGCCAAGTGGTCTTCAGGTTCTACTACAGTATGCAAGGAGAATGTCAGTCGAGCTTTAGCGCTGACCAGTGCCCAGAGTCTGACGGGAGAGAAATTGCACAGACTCTGCCTGAGTCTCCAGGCAGTTCCAGCACTCACAAAGGGCAGGGGGCAAGCTGGGCACAGGCTGTCTGTCCACTTTGTTGAAGAGCTACATTTCTAGCTAAGAGGTTAGTGGACCAGGTCCAGCATTTGGTAACTAGGGGGAGTTGAGTGTTTTAGTACCTCAAGCAAAAATATAGGGTGGAGAAGTCTACATTTGTGTTGCAGAAAACCTGGGATGCAATGAGGATATTGATACAGACGACCAGTCAGAGAAACTGGTAACATGCATTGTGATAGGAGTCAGCAAAAGGGTTTCACTCAGCAGGTACATAAATTCCCAGAACATGAATATTGTAAAACTATTTCCAGTGCTGGTGGGTATGCAGCCAGTATGTCTCCTGCTTATCTGCACAGATTCACTTCTTAGCTGAGTGAGTTGAGGCTTCTCAAAATCAACCTAAGTAGTATTTTAATGGGGCAATGTGTTCAAAACTCTCTTATTTGATGTTGCACTCCTAATAACATCTTAAGACAATAAATGCAGTTTTTGGTTGTTATTCTACATATGTAATTTTAATTCTTATGAATTAAATGAAATGAAGTATGATTATTCTCATTTACAGAGACATTGAGCTGGGATTACTCTTCAGTGTGTCCAGCCCCAAAGGGTTCCTATCACCCTACTTTATAACAGCAGGGTTTTGTAATAATTAAGAAGATGTTGTGCAAACTAAACAGGGGTTTTATTGTCTCTGCTGCTTGAAATGACCAGAGACAGTGTCAACCAGACTTATTTTGATGGAGGGTTGAACTCTGCTCTTCTGCCTGTCGGCTCCTCCACACCTCCGCCCTCTGCCAGGCTGCAACGGGTTCAAGTGTCAAAACCCAGCATCATACCACAGGAGGAAAAATAAACCCTCAAAGCAGAAAGTAAAATCCCTGTATTTCATTCTGGTTGACCCAACCCAGTTCGAGGGTCTTGGACAGTCACTGAAGCGGGGAGGTGTGAGTCATGCGGCACGGCTAAAGCCACCTAGAGTTCCTTTCCTGCTGTCAGAAGCAGGACCAATCCATTGGAATTACACGACCGACTGCCGTGTGGAGGCAAAGGAGGGGGATGGATGCTTCACAGGGAAATAAGGGGAATCCATCATTTCTGCTATGATTTTTAGTAAATGTGGGATGAATAAATAGAAAACATAATTATTTTTAAAACTTTCTATCAGGTATCTACTATTAGTTAAGTATGTTTCTATTTTTAACTTGCTAACTATATCCCCATTATTTATTAAGTATTAATGTGCCATAAACAAATAAATAAATAAATAAATCAGCATAATGGCAACGGTTAAATGATTGTAGTTTAATTTTATAAAATTTGATAAGGTAGACATTCTAAATTAGCTGAGTGAAAAAATAATAAGGGTTGAAAACATTACAGATATAGAAAATGTTTGGGTGGTAGATGCCTGAAAAACAGTTTGAAGATTACTTGATCAACTAAAAATAAATGAATATTGTTCTCATGAATTCAGAGTGAGCTTTGTGGTTAGTAGCCTAGCTACTGATCCTGTACACGATCATTACCAATAATTCTAAATTGTGGCCAGAGCTGCTCACAGTAGATCGTAGTGATAAACAAGCAGTGTAATTCCATTTGAAAGCCTACAGAGAAAAAACAAAGCACTCTCATTATGGGCCCTTTTAAAAAAAAAAACAATATACAGATGATATGCCCAGGAAAGTGCAGGGAAACCAAGAAGCAGTCACATATGAACAGCAAATGGAATAATATGACAATGAAATACTGTTCAATAATGGGCTGAAATAAACTTTTCTTTATTTCAGTGCTACCTGATAGAACAGAAGCATAGCTCATAGAAGAGCCATTTCTTCTCTTTGTCCTGTAAAACCCACTAGACCTTAATATAGTTCCAGGTACAAAGGCTGAGTTCAGTAATTTTTCGCGGGACTCATAAAGAACGTGGTGATAAGCACCAGTGAGAGCAATATTAAAAATAGCCACCATTCTCAAAGATTATTTAGTGACTAGAGTGTTTGTCCTTAAGCAGGTACTTACTTATTCAAAGTAACTGATATTTCAATTCGGCTGTTCTCTCTCCACAAGTTCCCTAAAGGATTTCTACTTGTCTCACAATCAGCACATCTCTCATTACTTCATAAATAAAATAGAAGTCATCGGTGGGAAAGTACCTAGGCATTCCTTCCCTAGGTCTTGTGTATACCTGAGAAGACCCAGGTTCCATGCTCCTCAGGATCACTCCCACTTTCACTTGTCCACTTTTCCTCCCTCTTGATTCACCTACCATCTTTTTTAATCTTTTCCTGATATTATAGCTCCACCTTTCTCTTACCCTTCATCATAGAAATAGACTCAGCCTCACTCTTTCCTTATTTATTTGTTTTAAATGAACAAACGCATTTTTTCTGATCTCTGTCCTTAAGGTTGCGGCTGTTTCCTTTCTTCTCTTAGTCACTAAATGATTGAAAAGAAATTACCCGTATCTGTTTTTCTAATTTCCTCAATTCCTCATCACCTGAGTCAATTATAATTTGACTTCCATCTCTACCATTCCAATAAAACCGCACAGAACGTCACAAGAGACCCTAATTTCCAAATTCAGTTGGACTGTTTCCAAATGTTTTGCTATGTCTAAAGCATTTGTTTCTATTTCCAACCATCAAATTGTTTTGTTTATTGCTCTTTTATTCTCTGGCTTTCATTTGTTGAAAATAGGCTATCCTTTTCTCAAAGACCATGGAGCTTCTATTTCTCCATGACTTTGAGTAGCAAGGTTAATTTAGGTTCAGCTTTTGTGTTAACCAAAGCTGCATTCCCTCTCAACACCCTGAAATTCTATGATTAACTTTTCTGGACTAATTGTCCTTGATGTAACTTTGTCTGAATACCTACTTTAAAAAAAAAATCCTTAATTATAGGTTTTGGAAAAATTCTTCTCATTCAATGCTATATGTCTTTCCTTAATCCCATTTATTTGCTAATATGTCTATTTCTTAGCCTGAAATGCTACTCTTTTCCTTATCTTCCTAGAAAGCACTAACTTCCTAACTCCCCATTCCCTGTTACCATTCTTCTCTCTCTCTCTTTCTCCTTCTCTCTCTCTCTCTCCACCCCATCCCTCAGTTGAAACCTCCTTCAAGCCTCATGGATTATTGCAATGACTTCTTAACTCCCTGGAAACTGACCCTCCAATCTATCCTCTGCCTTGCTATTTGTTTATATACCAAAAAAGAAATGTACTATTAGACTATTTCTATTTGCCCTCTACTGCACAGAGAAACTGTCTCTACATGGAGGTGCACATACCCTAAGGTGGACACAAAACATCACAGCCGGTGTGTCTTCTGTACATGCAGCATAAAGCTGTGCTGAGAAAATGCCTGTTAAACAGAAGTATGTGAAGATTCCCTTACCGGTGTGTAGTCAAAATGGGCAGTATGCACAATACATCCTTATTTTTACATATTTCCCAAGCTTTTATTGCAGATATTTGTTGCAAAATGGACAGCATTTAAATCACAATCTGTTGTGTACTTTCTGTTATACTGCTCTGAATAAATATCTGAAACGCCTTGAGTGCTGAATGCCAAAGATGATTGAAATTCCTCTGAGCCATAAATTTAAAATGTGTTCTCTGTGATGGTGAAGATTCTACATTATGCAAAAGACATAATTGGATGCTTCATCCTGAATGAAAGACAGGATAAATATTACAGGATCCTCTATACCTAATTCCTTTCCTTTAAAAAGTTAGAAAATAAAATATAAAGTGATACAAGTCAAGACTAATTTTGTTTTTCTCTGATTCAAGTAGCCCCTAATTTAAACATGCACACTAGCTGCTGGATTTTTGCTGTTATTATTAAATTCAGTCTAGCATCCCACTGAATGAATAAGAATTTCAGTCAGTTGAGTGAGGAATTAGGTCCTGTTGAAATTTCAGAGAGTCTGCCAACCTCAGTGACTTGGACCTTTTGCGTCCACTGTCAAATTCTAGCAGAGTCATTTGTCAGCACAGGCTCCCAAACAGGGTTAGCCAGATAGACGAGTAAACATTACGCTGCTGTTAAATCCTGTCATTGCAGGGACACTGGTGTACACTAACAATTTCCCACGCAGACTAGAGAGAAACAAGCATGTAAAAAAAAATTATACTAACTCTTTAAGACTTTTAGAGAGGGAAGAAATGTATTTTATACAGGTAAGCCATTTTTATCCTAGGATTTATAATTTGCCAGGTAGTTAATCATCAAGAATTGGTTTGCCTAATTTAATTACTACATCCATTCAACCTATAAACTGTGTCCTAAAAAACATATGTTGGTTAAGAGGAGATAAATTAGATGGAAGCATCGACTCATTTTGGTCATTGTTTGGTACAGCAGCAGCTGGAAATTAATAAGCTAATAATGGCATTACAAGGAGTGTGCTAGGTATAAAGGGGTAATAGAGGAGCAGGCAGTGATAGAACCATTGGAAGAGACTGAAGACATTTTTTAACCTCGTAATTTTGCCTAGAATCAACTTATTTGCCAGGTAAATAACACTCATTTTCTAAGGATTAGAAATAATATTTAAAATCATTCACTTCTAGAAACACTGCCAATTGAATGCATAGGTGACTGACAGATTTGTTCTACTGGCAGATGCTTTGGATGTTTATTTTATTAGTGTATAAGCTGTTTGGCTTGGGTATCTTCAGACTGCTGTTTGAAGGTGACTAAAAATCTCTGCACCTGCCAAATCTCATATTTAACATGCAACAGTTAGGGGTGCTGGCAGGAATATCTTTCAGAGATAAAAATCTCTATTACTCATGCCATTTTAGGTGGGCTATTACCAAAAACAAAGCAAATGGTAACCTGGATTCACTGAGACTGAAATTCAAGGTTCTAATTTTGGCCTTTAAGCCTTACTCTAAACACTTGCTCTAATATTTAGCAGTTAATGAACTTAACAAAAGCATCATGGCAATGTGAACAGATAATCTAAGAGTAGAAGAAGCAGCTGACATTTACCATATTTTAATTATTGCAATGACCTCAAATGCAGAACCATCACCCCCCAAAACTTTGGGAGCTGCTATTTTTTCATCATATTAAGTTTTCCAATAGGTTTTGATAAAGCTTTCCATACTTTTCAATAACTAAGGTGGATCATAATCAAGTTATATATTTTGTTCAGAACATATATCTAGAGGCATCTAATTTCAAAGAAGCAAGCAAAAGTGCCTTGTAAAAATGTGATATTTGTTATATCATGCCTCCATATACTATCACATACCATTGATGAAAAAAAAAGCCTCTTTTTCAATTAAAGAAGAAATTAAAAGTCACTGATTAAAAATAGATACTATTTTAATACAAATTTATATCTTATACTTTTTAATGTATAACATTTACAAAAACTCTTACATCTCACTATGTTTTTATATTCTTTGTTATACTAAGAAGCAATGTTCAGTGTAATAACAGCAGCTATTTCAACTGTTATCAACAATGCACCAGGCCCTGTGCTGAGGGCCAAGGATAAAACAATCAAGAAGAAAGTGTTCCCTGCTTTGGTAAAGTTTACAACCTAAACATTAATTTAAGAAGGTCTGTATACAGTGTAGCACAGCAGCCAATCTTACCACTGGTGACTCTGCAGTGTTCCACCCCATGCCATGCTAAAGAAGTAAACTGCATCAACATATTTAATTCCATTTTTAAGAACTTTATTTTTAGAATAGCAAAAACAAATTATTTAAAAATGAATTTCACTTTTAAGATACTAGAACTCCAAGTATGTCTACCACCTAATTACTGACCCTCAAAAGTGTTAATCAACCTCAACTAAAAATAACTTTCTTATTTTTGTTAGATATGCAAAACCATACTAATTTAACTCACAACTTAATTTTGGACACATCTTGAATCATTTATTATATAGATGATTTACAACCATACGCTTGCTTTTTCAGGCTGAAATTATTGTGGCCAGATTCAAGGGACCTTTTAATCTACGAGTTAAAGCAGACCCCAAATTTCCTCATGACGAAATTTTGGACCAACTTTTCCCAGTGGGCATTTTCTGAGTAGAAATGGGGTAGCTGTTATCTCAGCTCCTTTTGAGTCCCCTCCTCCCTCCTCAGAAGGAGGTCTACTCCTGGTTTACTCCTGGACCACATAACAATAAAGTGTGAGGCTCTGCTTTTCATCAATAACACAAAGTATTTGCACTCCAAGCACTTGTTAGAGTCCAACTACAAAATACTGCCGCTCAGTACCCATCAAAACTTTAGCTAAGAGAATAATATCCGTGGAAGGTTTCTTGAAATGTAATTCAATCCGCATAGAGGAGCCTTTAAAGCCAACCAAAACCATGGATTAAGCCTGACGAACAGAGAAATGCACACGCAGACAACAAAATGTTGTCTCCACAGAAATACTTCTAGTAAATCGTGCTTTCACCTTGGCATTGTGCCCTGGGCCTGCACTGACGGCCTCTGTAACAAACGGTCCCGTAAAACTCGTTGACTACAACAATTTCTTGAGGACACTGTTCGCTATGTCACAATGTCCTATTTATGAGGACTCAAAGGAGAAATTTTTCTCTGGACTTAGTGCCAGGAATAATTGTGCTTCTTCTAAGCAACAGGTAAGCTTCCTTTTTATGGACACTGGGCAACATGTTTTCACTAATGTCCTCTTTCCTTTGCTTCAAAACTGAAGAGTCAGACATATGGCCTGCCTCAAGCAAACTTGGACACTTTTATGGCTCTCTTAATTAATCTGATGTTTCCTTCTCCTCTTGTCCCCCCATTATTCATTTATTTTTTTACTTTAATTTATTTAAATATATTAAGGCTGTCATAAATCCTTTTCTGGAACAAGATGTGATAAAGAAGATTAATCACAGATAATGAACAGCATGTATTTTCCAGTTTCCCATTTGAGTCTCCTTTTTTGACTGAGAGACAAAGCCAGGTTTTGACCTGGGGCAGTTGTCCTAAGTAGACGGGGGAAAAAAAAAAGGAAAAAACAATCAACAAACAAGGATGGGGTGAGAACTTTATTCTTAGCTTCTAATTATAAAAGGATTTGTTGGATATAAAAACAAAAGAAAAAGAAAAAAAGATTGAGGTTGCAAAATAAACATAGAGATGTTGTTTTTCTTCCAATTTCAGGACCACGTAAAGAATTCTCAGAGTTAAGAGGGGCAGAAGAGAAAAGAAACTAGACTGAAAGGCATTATTGGCACCGGTCTGTGTCCATATTCTCCGGTCACGTGGACTAGCATCGTCTCTGTCCTAGCTGGAGCTGTGGCCGTAGTAACCTCTCGGGAGAGGTAAAGACCCTTTAGAGGAGTCAGGGTAGCCACGGATAACTGAGTGTACTTACAGTCCTCAGAAAAGCAGAGAGAAACAGTCAATTCTTTGGCAACCGGGCCCAGAAAGACATGACTACAGCTACAGAGACCAAACCTCAAGGAACAATGGTGCTGCAGAGGTTATCCCAACAGAACTAATAAGACAAAGGTCAGAGAGGTGTCAACCCAGAATTATACTTGGGCGGGTTACCTCAGGAGAAGTGACCATGTGGACCTCAGGTGAGAGGGAGGCAGCATCCTTCCTTTTCAACTACTCTGCGGGTGGCAGCGAGGTTCCCTGGAGTTTAGAAACGCAAGCAGGATGAGAAACAACAGGAGGACCCTGACAAGTGGGTCTGAGGCTGGGTTAAACTGACAATGAGTGTGAAATACTTGTACCGGTAAAGGAAAATCCATAAAGAACCTAGATTAATTTGTCTGTCGTCAAGCAGGTGGTACCTCAGTGCAAGGAAATAGTAAAGGTTGATTCTTGAAACTGCATTTTTTTTTCAATTTGTGACCAAAATATGTACTTACTATGTAAGTGAATAGTATGCATATATGACTATACATATAACCCTGTAATCTAGATTCTCTTCCTTCTCTTCAAGAAACTGTTCTTCCCGAAGTCAATGATCATATAATGACATGTGGTTATCTCTCGTTCTCACTCTCATTTTCTGTTCTTAGGCTCTGAAACATCAAACGTTTCCTCTTGGTTTACATGGCATGGCCCTCTCATACTTTCCTTATTAGTTTAGATATTCCTTTCCTATATATTTATTGTTATAAATTTGAATGTATGCCATTCAACTGTAAATGTGTGCTCTATTCTGTCCTCCTTCTTTCTCCAGTTATATTTCCTACAGTGGAAATTTCATTCGTTCTCTCAATTATCTCTCGGGCAAAATGAGATACAAATATTTATCCCCAACCATATCTCTTTCAAATTCATTTTCCAAACCCTAAATTGCTACCTGGATGTTTCTAGGTATATATCACATTATGGCTCAAACATGACATATGAAAACTGAAATTATCAGCTTTCTCTAGAGCCCGATTCCATTGCCTCTGATTGATGTCCAGTTTCTACCATTCTCTCAAGAGCCTGAACAGATACATACATTTGCTTTTGTTCCTCACATACCACATAAAATGAACCAAAAACTTTCTTTTTATCAGGTTTACATCCAAATATTTCCACTCCATTCCCACTGTCACTCCCCAGTATAGATTAACCTCTGGTCTCTCCATTTCTATGACTAGCTGTGGTGCAAAGAACATAGATTTTTGGTGTTCAGGTGAGCCTGGGTTAGGCTGCCTTGTGTGACTGCCAGCAAATTACTTAAAGCACAATTTTATGGTCTATAAAATGGAGATTAAAAGTAGTTGACACAGCTATGATGTGAGAATAACCTGAAATCATTTATCTGAAGGCCTAGCATAAGTCTAGTACCCACGTAGGAAAACCTATTATTTCAATTATCCTCACAATTTAGTGCCTACTTTCTCCTCAGGGTTCTGAGAATCACTGAGGAAAACACAATTCTATAAGTTCAGAGTCACAGACAGTGGATGGCCCCCCCAATAATAATTCCTTATTATTTTAGCAAGCCTCTTCTTCTCCCTGGCCTTTCAGGACAGTTCCAAACCTGCACCATTCTCATAAGCCTATTTACCTATTCTCGCTCTCCTGAAACTCAGGCATGATTTTTTGCCTTCAACTTTGCAGGCAGGACTGAGGCTGTCAGGCATGCTTTATCTCATCTTCCTATCTTCACACCAGTGTCTATCTAATTATGCCCTCTGTCTTAGCCCCATGCTCCCAGTTTTAGGCACAAAGTTGCCACTCCTTTTGCTCAGCGTCAACTTTTCACCTCTTCTCTGGATCACTTCCCAAACGATCTCATTCAGAAATTTGTTTCATTAGTAATGCCCCTTCTTGGCTGCTTCCATATGTGCTCCTGTTTTTATTAGGATTGGTATTACTTTTTTTAGTGTTCTTGTTACCAAACCAAAGTGGGACCTGGCTGCCCACCACTGAGCACAGGCATAAAACAAAGAGTGGTAAGAGAGGAAGAGGGTCTTTATTAAAATGTTGTACAATTTGGGGAAAAGTGGTACTCCCAACTCCAGGCCAATCTGTCTTCCACAAAACACAGAAATCCTCTTGTCCCCAAAAAGACGGAAATCCAAATCCATGCCCAGAAGTGCCCCTCCATTCTTATCTATCCTTCTGGAACGTGAAGCTGCTGGGCGGGCTGCTCTCTGGCTGCTACTGCCACGCCCCAGCTTCCCACTGCAGACGACCGCTGCAGCCAGAATAAGTCATATCGGACGGAAGTGGGAGCATGCTAAGAGGCGATTTCAGTCACCTGAATATGAGGGTTAGTGGCACTAAACTCTCCTTGTTTCCATGAAAACGGGAAAGAAGACAAAGTATAAAGAAAGACAGAAGGGAAGCAAAACTACATTTGGTAAATAAAGAATAGGGTTGAGTAAAAAGTATGAAGCTAAGATACAAAGGCCACTCAAGAAAACAATGATCACATTACTGAAACAGATAGAGGATGTTAAAATGTATTATAGGAAAAAAATGAAGAGTTTGGGGGGTTTTGTTTGTTTGTTTGTTTCTATATTCAGGGTGAAGTGCAAGGTGATGCAACACAAAACTGTACCTCAATTCAAATTCAACCACGTCCTTTATTCCTTAAACCCTTGACAATCTCGCCTCCTTATCTCTGAAATCTTATTCACCATAATAACTGATGCTCACAATCCCAGACCAACAATTGATCAAAACAAATAAGAATGCCCTAAAATATTTCATATACATATGTACTCATGAACATTTCTAGTGAAACAATCAGTTGAATCCAAAATACACTAAAACTGCCTATGGGTAACTTAAAATAATATACTTTAAAATTCCCATTATATTGTCAGCCTAAGAAACAAGTTAGAAAGTTTTTAAAAACTTAACTAATGTGTGACCACTTGAATCTGAATTACATAGTTGAAGATAAAAATTATTTTAGTTCACAGGTACCCAGTTTTTTGCTTTAAGGGTTCCCCCCGCCTTTTGTTCTGAAGACCAGAAGTAAAAGGAAGAGTATATGTTATAGTCACAAAAGAATTGTGAAACTTATCTCCTTCATTTCTTTCAGACTAATAAGCTAATCTAGAAAATGATGATTTTACAGAAGTCACTAAGATATTAATTGTATTTTATATGTGTTTCTTCCTCCCCAAACTCTGTTCATTGTCAACAAAAATATTTTAATTGAAAGTCAAGAAATTAGAATTATTTCAAAACATTACATTCCTCTGGAATGAGAGAAACCATCTGATCGGGCAGCTCCTAGAGCCTAAATTTATGTGGGGTGAGATCTGTGCATTTCCTACTAATTCCTATGGTGGAAGCACGTAGATGGAGCCAAAACTCCTAAAAATGTGTAGAGTTCTCAAATCTTTTCAATATTTTCTCTTCAGTGGAGTGATTATGGCCTTCACTGATACTGTGGAATTATCTTAATACAATCACTATTTTTGTAGTGAAGATTTTATTGTAAACATACAATAAAGTATATAATACATGTTTTAGGCTAACTATAAGACTTTTTTATGGAAGACTTCCTTAAGAAAATTATGCATGTTTTGCAATAAATCTTCTAAATCCACAGTTTGAATCTAAAGCAAGTGAGATTACATATCCTCCTAATCAGTCCTTGAAAGAAGCCAAAGCAACATTAAATTTTGTTTTGTTTTGTCTTGCTCTAAACATGTCTATAATTATTGACTGTTTAACATTGTCAGCCACTATGCCTGATATTTTACAGATGTTAACTTATTTAATCTACACCAATTCTATGAAATAGGTAATAATAATATCTCTCTTTTGTAAAGGAACAAACCAAGATTTTAAAAGGTTATAAACTTGCCCAAACACGCATAATTAAAAAACTGTCAGAGAGATATTTTAAGCTATGTCTGCGTTAAACTATAAAATTATTCCATATTGTATAAAAGAAAAAAATTCTAGTCTTCATCAGTTTTTCCAAATAACTTAAAAAATTATAGTATAATTTTCATATATGTCTTCTGAAATCACAAACAGCTCATGGTGTCTGAAACTACAACCTAAATATAATTTAAAATATTATTAAGAAAATTTGAAAGCCAAACAGCATTAAGATTGCTTAGTAATATAAATCTTCCTGCTTCTCTGAGATCCGTGATTTTAAAGTCATCAGTCAGAAATATTCGGCATCTGATGTCTTTGTCCTGTGTGCTTGTAAGAGACTGCTATAATAAAGACAGACTTTTCATTGCTGAGAAAGCTGAACAAGTGTCAAGCTGGTCATTTTTCAGCTTGCAGGCCAATTAGTTACAACAGTTCAACTAGAAAGTCATTGCCCAGGGCATTGTTCAAAGTGGTAGATTCTATGATATAAACTGGCAGACGGACATTAAAGCAAGTGGAAGAAGAGGGTCCTTTGAGGGGTGATGTGTTAGAAAGCATGAAAAACAAAATGTGCTTTGAGGCTCTCTTGGACTTGGTGGAAAGACCACCCATGCAAGTCACCTCCTATTGTAACTGCACAAAAGAGAGCACCCTCCTTATACATTTGCATCTACTTCATGTTCCTTTTTTTGGAGTAATGTGATTTAGCACTGGTGTCTGCTGGATAGAAAGGGTCTGATTAATGTGTGGCACTGCATGTTATAGCATACCCACCCATGTAAGTGATGGAAGACCCTCACATAATTGGATCTGAAATGGAATAAAATGATGAAAAATTTAGCATAGCCTTTTCTTTATATCCTACAGTGAAGACAGCCAAGAGGTCAGGATTCTCAGAAACTATGAGGGCATTGTATAGTCTCTGCTGGTAAAAATTTGTTTAACACAATCCCATGATTAAAAGGAATTTGTATCCTGCTGTGGCACCAAGGTACAAGAGAGGAAATAATAAATTGGTGCCATTGACAAGATGTCATTTGTTATCTGCTTTAAAATGTCAGGTCATGTCATTGTGGTGAAATATTTTCTCTCTTGATGTATGTCTTACAAAGCAGGTTCAATGTTTGGCACTAGTCTATTTCAATAAAAGAAAACAGCTTTTAATCTGGAAAGCACTGTCACCAGGAAGAAAATAAGGTCATTCGAGACTCTTATTTGGCCATTTTTCCACAACCCTCCATTAGCACTATATTTCAATAGCCCAGTTGGTCCAAATTCTTCCTTTAATTTATCTTTTGAGAAGTGTAATTATCCATCTGCTCTCTTGGCCAAAGGCAGGGAGAAAAAGGGATTTTAGATATTACAAGGTTACAAAAAGACCAAAACCTGGTAACTGCACATTTTTATTGCTATACTTATGTGATTATTAGATTCTTTATAACTCCTTCTCTCTAAAAATCTCAGAATACAAATGTAGAAAACAAGACTCTCCTAGATATCAATGAAAACTAAGTGAAAAGAATTTTAAAAGACAAAAATGGAGAAAAATATGAAAGTTATGTATTTATTTGTGATACTGTTATACTGATATATAATTTAAATTACTATGAAATGAATAAAGGAAAACATAGGAAATTTAAAAACTCAGTAAGTCACTTCCCATTTTTTACATGTCCACATTTTTCAATGTGAACTAATTTCAATGACCTTGAGAATATGTTTGTCCTGAACGCACTGTACCAAACTGGTATCTTGAATTGTGAAACAATGTTTTCATTAAACTGGAAGAGCAGATCTATTTTGGATAATATGAAACCAATAACCCAATAAGTGAGTAAATAACAAAGTATCTTATTTATTGTTAAACATATCTTAGCTCAACATTATACACCAAAGTCAAAATTGCAAATATCGAAATATAAAACCAGATAAAGTAAGAAAGAGCAAAAATAGCTCTGATCTACTACTGGGTCACAAAAGAAAGTCATTATAACAGTGCAAAGGCATTTAGGTGGTTATAAGAATTATACTTTGTATACAACCCAGCATGAAAATTTGCCTGACGGATTCCCAAATATTTTTCAAATGACTTTTGAAATACAAAGAACTGATTTTGGTTTTCTCTGTATGTCTACCAAGAGGAAGTTTTCCAAATTGTGCTTTTTTAACATTCAAGGATACTGTGGGGAATATCTCAGAGGTTTAGGAGGATGATTGAGAAGAGGTAAAAAGGTGGGCTTACTGATACCCTGACCCCACGTCAGGCTGAGTGACAACGTTTTGTTGTTTTAACTTTTTTTAAGGCATTGGTCTGCTGTTAAAGGTAGTTTGAAAATAAAAATCTCTTTCCTAGAAATCAACTCTATAGGTGAATCTTGCAAATTCCAGTGCCTACCACGCCAGGCCAACCACTTTCTGAGCCAGACAGTGGAAGTCCTCCTTCCTAGCGGAGCTACTCTGCTGCAGCTCACTGTTGCCAGACCCAGAGCTACGTTTACCAAAATGCTGTGTCCAATCTCACTTCTAAATATTATTTTAAAAAATTAGATTTTATCATGTGAAGCCTTCTAAGTGCTTAATATTGACAAATGATTCAAATTATATATACACATATAAACATGTTCCTATACATGTAGAAATATATATTTATAAACACTTACATTTTCATATATATAAAATGGTGAAGGCCAAACTGAACGTGTCTGTTTAGTAGTATGTGACCACCCTCCAACTGCTATAAGTTATTTTCCAAATTACTGTTGTGTGTTTGTTCAGAACTTTGTGTAGCAAATAAGTTACATAGAATGGATTTATATTGCTATTGTTTTATTATAAACCAAAAGAAATCGAAGCGGATGTTACAGGTGAACAATCTTAGTGAGCCTATGTAACCTCTGGTCATAGAAGCCCAAGGACAAAAAGTGAATTTATCCACCTCAGAAGTATCTTGCACAAGCTTAGCAACTGGTGTGAAGGGCAGCATAAGCAAATAAAATGAAGGGTAAGAACATTCATGAAAGATGACTGATCTTTAAAGACTTCTGTACACACACAAAAATCTTTCGTATGATAATGAGTGTATCTAACTCCCTCAGAGATTGCATTTAAATGAATTTCCTATGGTTGTGGCAGCTGCTCCTTCCATTATAGTTAAAAATATCAAGTCTCTATGTTCGCTTTATTCAAAATGTCTACATAGTTAACTAATTTAAGATAAAAGTGCCGAATCCGTGCATTAGATTTTTAAACGTGTCAGTGCTTTTAGTACATAATAATGATACATATTAATTTTTAAGACAAAAAATTTAGAGAACTTGTACACAACAAAAGGTAAATTGTTAAAGAAATGTAAACCTTGTAAGGGTTAGACTTTGAAAGTGTATAGTTGAATGGTCAAATTGTCTTTAATTATCTTGAATATAATTTAATAAAAATAATAATTTGTCTCTAAATTACATAGAAAAACAAAGGCCACCAGTGTAAACTATAGAGAAGTGATGAAATTTGCACGAAGGATGACAAATGTGGCAGAATGATTTATTGAAGCATTGACTTGGATTTTGCTCAGAGTACTATACATTTTTTCCCTAATTCCAAGAAGATGTGTTATGTTTTCTTTGCTCTGAGGCTGCAGAATACTCAGGTCCGGAGGAGCCACCCCAGGCACAGGAAAGTAAGTGTTCTAAGTTGTGTTTTTAAGAATTATGGAATCCTGTGGAATTGTTTCAGAAGGAGAAAGTGAAAATTACTAAATGGGAGAAGAAGAGAAACTTCCTTTCAAAATTATAAAAGGGTTTTATGAGTCCTGAGGCACCCGATAAATGATAGGATCTCAGTGGTGAATGGCTATGTGATGCGCTTAGGAAGGCTAGGCCCTCGAAACCAAGCATCACCGCCTTACAAGCCAACAGCACTCGAGTTCGGCATCTGCATTAAGACTGAGCTGGTTTAGACGCCAAGCACATTGAGTATGACCGCTGTAGACCGAAAACCAGAGGGCTCTTCCCCAAATGTTCTGCAGCCCACAAGAACCCACAGAATCCTGGGGAACTTTGCTCATTTACCTACAGCTTTTACTTTTATGTTCTTTCAGACTAAATAATCCTTAGTAAATTGTATTTTGGCTTCTGACTTCACCTTCTCATTACCAATGCTTTAGTCAAGATGTCCAATAAGCTCTTTGTTGCTAAAACCAAAGGACACTTATCATTAAAGGATTCATTTGAATTGCTACTTTTGACATGGTCTATAGTTCTTCTCTTCTTGAAACGCTCTCTTGCATTCTGTGATAGTGTGTGTGTGTGTGTGTGTGTGTGTATTTTGCTCATCTATGGATAGTCCTTAATAGGACCTTTTTTGATCTTTCTCATTTCAATAAAACCATTCTTCATTCCTTATGCTAACTCTCTTTAGTACCTTTTTACTTCACATATTCTCCTGGGTGATCTTGTAGTTTCAATAATCATGTACTTTTTAAATTCATTAATCATCTCAGTTTAAACACTTCCTCTAAAAAATTCCTTTTAACTAAGTCTAAATCATTAGTCCTTTTTGGTGTGATCTTTTAAAAACTCAACCTTAAAGATCATGTGTCACAGTCTATTGTAACTGTTGTCTCCAATATTAGACTACAAGCATCTCGTTATAAAAACTAATCTTGTTCACTGTTGCATCCCCAAAGGATAGCACAGTGTCAGAAGTATACTAGCCACTCAATAAACATTTTTATTAATTTTTAAAAATTGACCGGAGTAATAGGACATCTCGGAATCTCTCTACTCTCATCCCATGGGTTGCAGAGAGACATTTTTTAAATTCCTTTTAGATTTCAGTAAATCCAAAATTCTTGCACTACTTCTCTTCCTCTATCTCAAACCATTTAATTTATTTATGCTTCCAGTATCTAAGATTAATCCTCAGCTTAAATCGGTTAGTGGTGGAACTGTAGAGCAGTTGAAGAAAAGCAGGAGTGAAAGACAAAAGAATCTGAATTGCACTGACTTTGCTCTCTGGTTTGACATCAAATTGTTCTTAGAGGTGCACAAATTTTGTCTTTATACTACAATATTTAAGAACTTGGCTTCTGCCTATTCCATTCCTGAAACTGTCAGCAAAAACCGGGTGGGCCAGTCCCTATGGAATTGTCCCTGTCTTATTCTTCACAACCTTCCTCTACATAACTGAGGCTACTTAAATAGCACCTCTTCAGAGAAGCCTTCAATAATTCTGTTGACTAGGTAATATTTTCTTGCTATATGGTTTCATAGCACTCATTCAAAATACTCTTACACCAGTTATATCTATATAACTATATATGTATAATTAATATCTCTTTATCTCCTTCACTAAGCTGTTGGCTTTGTGAAGGCAAGTAATATGCCTACCCTGTTCACAACTTTTATTTCGAGTCACTGACATAAGGTCTGGCACATAGCAGTTATTCAGTACTATACAAGTGGTGAATTAATGAGCCCAGCTCGTTGGCTGGGGACATATTTGCTTCTGACATATTTCCAGAAGACCAGCTGCCTATTCCTCCTCCAAGTCTTCACCTTTGGATGCTCTAGCTACTTACTGCTATTTTTTAAAAGATTTTATTTATTTATTTTTGGACAGAGGGGGAGGGAGGGAGAAAGAGAGGGAGAGAATCATCGACGTGTGGTTGCCTCTCGTGCAACCCCTGCTGGGGACTTGGCCCACGATCCAGGCATGGGCCTTGGTTGGGAACCGAACCTCTGGCCTTTTGGCTCAGAGGTGGGCACTCAGTCCACTGAGCCATACCAGCCAGGGCACCTACTGCTATTTTGGACTAACCCAGTGCACTGGCTCTCACTTCTTGTCAGAAGCAGAGCCTTTTGGTGCCTCTGGGTATGGCTTTCTTTCAGCACCTGAAGTTTAATCTTTTCCTCTAAAATAAATATCTAATTCCAGATCGCAGATCTCCCAGGCTGCTTAGTCAGCCACAATTGTCTCAGTTCCATCTAGTTTTGCCCTAATTTGAGGCAAATTGCTTTAGTAGACAAAGAGATGTTGGTTGTGGTTTAACCAAATGCATTGCTACTCCTGAGGTCCTATTTGTCCTTCCTGTACATCAAGAAAAGTCATGTTGGGGCAAACTAGGTGACTATTTTAAGTAAGATTTCTGAGTAGAAAGCAAGTTCAAACTATCTCCCTCCAGCAACACAAACTAGTAACAAGCATGCTAATGTCTGCACAGAGAATAAATTGACAGAGAAAACATGGACATAGAGACTCCAGAAAAACAGAGGTCCTCTGCATTCTGTGCACAAGTAAATTTAACCCTCAGTAATCAATTAAAAGTCTTATATTGAATGGTGGTAAGTTTTGAAAAAGTAAGTGAAGAGTAAGTGTGTGTAACGATTCAGTCAATATTTGACTCAGTTCATTTTAGGCTTACAGTCTTGTTTTAACAATTACAGTGACATTGACTAGAACTGGTTCCCTGTATTAAGAAACTATAAACTTACCACCTCTTCATCATTTTTATCTCTGCATTAAGGCTCTGTTCTGTCTGATCTCTGATAGAAATTCATCTGTGTAGGATATAAAGATGTGCAGTTATCAATTCCAAGTTTGTTTCTTTGAACTGAGGATGACATCAAATGCACCTTTTTATTTTGTAAGCTTAAGTTTAATAAAATTACTAGATTTTCTGGAACTTAAACCGTTACTGTGGGCAGTCAGTGGTATAAGACTTATTACTGAATCTTCTCTTGACAAAAGGGATCTTCATTTTTAAAGGGAGGATTGCTTCTGTAGCCTTTTGAAATGATGCCCTGGAAGATATTTTTGACATTTAAAATAGCTTAAATAAAAACAAATAAAGTAATCGCATAGATTTTATTATTATCTCAGAAAGATTTACCAAGCTGGCTTCTTCCTTAAGTACCTAAGCTGTTCATTGTTTATTTAATCTCCTCAGAGGTAGGTTGACATTTGCATTCTAGTGTTTCCAAAGGTTTGGGCACACACCAGCATTCTTAGACAAAAATATCTTTTCATCAATGTGCCATTGTTTCATTGACACTTGTCTCAATGAACCTCACTTTATCTGTAAACCTGAAAGCTAATATACTATTATTTCTGACTAGAGCAAAGGTGATACATAAATGAGAATTTTTTGATCACAACAAAAGTATACATGTCATAACGAACTCAGTGCTTAGACTCTTATAGAGAATGAATTCATTAAGAAAAAGATAGTCATGGCAGCTCTGTACACAAACACAGGCCAAATTATCATCTATTATTTTTCCATGATAAGAAAAAACTTTCAATAGCTAGAATAAAAATAATAACTATATATCTATATGTTGGTTCTTTGTTCACCACAGTTAAGTAAACTTTTGCCTGCCGGCCTCCCTTTCTCTCCTGAATGTACCCACTGCATATTTAGCGCAGATGCCTTGGAGATTCTAATGATGATAGGATATGTGGTCACCATGAAGTAGATTAATTTACAGAAGGACAAATAACTATTCCTACAATATCATATTCTATGATTAAATTTAGTCATATTACATAAAGATAACAATTGGAAACAGATTATAGAGGTTTTAATTGGAGATTACATAATGAGAGCAACCTTGAAAGGCACAATTAAGGAAAGAAAATTTTATAGTAATAAATACCATTTATTTTACATGTTATTTTTAAGGACTCTAAATATTACATTTTTTTCTGGTAAAAATTATATGAATATTCCTCATATTATAGATGAGAAGTCTTGCCTGAAAGAGTTAAGGTCCTTGACTTAAGCCCAAATTATTTTACCACCAATGAGGTCATAGAGAGAGTTTCAACCCAGGTATATCTGATTCCAAAGGTTGAGTTCTAAATTAATTCACTATTTTGACCCTTTCTAAAGAGATAATGAGACCAAAAGTAATTAGGTAGACAGGTGCATATTTGAGAAAAGAAGTGGGTGGGGCTGGGGCAATGGTGGTTGAGACACATGCATATCTGTGGAGACATAGAAATGAAAGCATCCAAGGACAACAGCAATAGAATACAGTCCAAACACCTCCTCATGGTTCCTGTCCTGTAGGTTACCTGACCCAGAGCTATTTCTCTGACTCTAGTTTCTACTATCCTCCCCTGCAACTATGATGGTCTTTCTTCCATTAGAAAACTAAGCATCTTCCCGTCTTTTGCCTGTAATACTCTTTTCTCTCCTTTCTTCTAAAACTAAGACACTTCCTTCTTATCATTCAAATAATATCTCCTCAAAAACACCTTTTACTTACAGTTACTCAAGCTAAAGATCTCTTCCTCTCATGAAAAACACTGCTCCAACCCATTCCTCTAGCTATGATATTCCCATTTTAGGTTTCCACAGCATTCATCGTTACCTGAAATTAACCTGTCCTGGTTTGTATATTTGTTGTTTTCTCTTGCAGAGTAGAAAGTAAACTCCATGAAACAATAGCCTTTAACTATTCCACAGTCCAAGCCCCACCATGCTTTTTCTCACCTTCATTTAATCTTCCTTACATTTCTTCCTTAATTCCAAATGCGTAAAAGAAACTGCAAACTGTCACTCTAGAAACCATTTCTCTTAGTCTGTTCAGATCTGGGCTTGAATAAATTTTGTAGAAATTCCCAACAAGTTTGGAAGTTCTTATGTCAACATCTCAATATTTAGCAGAATATATCACCCCAAAATATGCTACTTTGGCACAGGATTATTTTGAGTTTAAGGCAAATGAGGAGATACAAGAAAAGCTCTCTGTCTTCCTTCTTGCCGCCTAAAAGTGGGACACAAATTTGTGAAGGTGTTTCCTTCTCCTGTCTACCAGGAAATACAGAAATTAACCACTGGCAACAACTCTAGAGCCTTAGGTCAGAGAAGGAACCACATAACGAACCTTGCTTAAATTAAACATCATCTACCATTTGTTTCCACATGTATTTTTCGTCCCATAATTTGCTGCCCTAGGCACCCAAAGTATATTTCTTTTGTCTCGCTCTTTAGTTAAAATGTTATATAAACCCAAGATGTGACCCCTATAAATTACTACTCTTGACTAAAACTCCCATAAGTGTGTGTGGTGCACAGGTTAGTAAACTTCAGTTCTTTTCTTATTAACCTTCTTTTGTTAGGCTAATTTACAGTACCTCAATCAGAGAACACAAATGATTATTTTTCACCCATAGAATCACCTCAATTTAAGTACTAAGAAATTTATTTGAATTGAGTAGGTTTGGGTTCTCCAACAGTTAAACTCTCCAAATACTGTCTATCAATCGATGAGCTGTCTCTTTACCTGTGCTGGGTGGTGTTTATTATTTCAACATTTCTAAAGGTATATTTTTAAAATATATTTGAAGTTAGAAACCTCTAAACATGGGTTATTTCTATAATTATTATTTGTAAATCTTGTAAGTAATGGATTAAAATTCCAATGTTGTAGCTGCCTTCCAGATAAATATTTAGAAAATACAAAATGACTCTCAATGGACACTAAAGTATGATTAAGGTAACTATTACCTATTATTGAATATTTTGGCCCTTTTTAGTGTTAAAATTCAATGCACTATTTTTGTTTATTGTCTCAGTCTTTTCTAATTTGTATTTTCATCACATTTTTCCTCATTTGAGTGGAATTTTCAAAGTAATCAAGTAATATTTGCCCTATCATATGTTCAGAGTCTTTTGAGTCAGTAAGATCTGAAGAAAAGCCCAAGCTATGCCATTTTCAAACTGTGTAACTCAAAGCAAATTCTTTAATCTTCAGGCCCTCACTTTATTTTATTTTTTGTATAAATGACAACAGTAAATACCTTCAAAATTCATTGCGCAATCACATTAAATGATGTGTGTGATAATATGTGAAAATGCCTATCCCAAGCAACTGAGCATAAAGTACACTTAAAAACATCAGTTTTCTCAGAAAATAGCCAATATGGCTATTTTGGAGAAGATGTTGGTTACTCTCAATCCCACCTCATTATGTGTAGAGGGGTCACCTTAAATATCTAAACTTTAGTTCATAAAATGTGTAAAATTTATAAAATCATTTGTATTATACTAAAAGAGGGTTTTCCATTCTCTATTTTTCTCTTCTAAAATACTATTTTCCAAATAAACTAGAGAATATGTTAATGTTAAGGGAGGTAGAAAATACATTTAACTGTTGTAAAAACCCATAATTGGAATAAATATCCAGTAAGGCAACAACATATACTTTAAACAAGACTGTAAGGATTCTACTGTTAAAGATTCTCCTTCTATAACCCACCAAATGCAGATATACAACCTAGAAAGAATGCATGGGACAGCTATTTGAAGAATTTGCATAATAAATAATGATAGGACTTTTGAGGAAGAAGACCAGTATTCAAAGTACAGTTAACAATTAGTGAGTCTACCAGTATTTTCTCCCTCTGGTGTCTCCCAGCCTGAATTCAATGCAATGTGAAACCTGGAAAAGGGATTCAATGCAGGGAAAATGCTCCAGGAAAATCCACTCGTGCAGCTTGAAGAGCAAGAAGGAGATATTCTAATGCTCAAAGAGAGAGTAAGAAAAGTCACCGTTTTTTTTCTCTCTGTCCTATGTTCTTTTTGCCATAGGACAAAGGTGATCCCATGGACACAGTGACAACATTGGGCTACATGTAAGTAAGAGCATAATCTCTGAAAAGTGGGAGCTTCCTTGCTGTCCATAAAGCTGGGATCCTTAAAGGATAGAGATTAGTTTTTTTCCCTTTCCATTTTACTAATTCTTAATCTCGAACTAAGCTGACATTGAAGGACGTATGCAGCAGATTGGGGTAAATTGAGACCCAACTTTTGATTCAAGGAAAAGTAAAGGGGAGGTACAGAAAACTGGAATGTGCCAGGGCAGTGGTGCAGAGGAGACTAACCTCTTAAAGTTGTCTATTAATTCACCTATGAGTTGAACATGAGTGGATCTGCCTCTAATAGGGTACATAGCATTTGAGAACTGACTACGAGATAGAATATCACCCAAGTCCAGACTTGGTGGTGAATGTGTTGGGCAGATCAGAATAGCACTGGAATAGTTTAAAAACTAAACTGATATTAGAATCACAACTCACAGAATGCTGATTAGAACTTGTAGCCTGAATCCAACTGAGTGAATCGTTTATAAAGTAAAAATCTTTTTTTGTTTATCATTTTTATTAGTTCTTATAAAACAAAAATATCAATATTCTCTATAGACATTTAACAAGGTTCAGAGTCTTATAACTTACCATCAAAATGTGTAGAGGGTAATCCAAAATTACTCAGCATATGAAGAAATGAGAAATTTTCAACTTTGCTGGGAAAAGAGTTACCAACAATGAAATTTCAATGGATGTTGAAATTATTAGGCAAAGACTTTGATTTCATTAATATTGTAGGTTTTCTGTAAAAAACACTGTTCATAATAAAATGACAAGCCATAGGCTGGGAGAAAACATTTGCAAAATACCAATCTGATAAATGACTATTACACTAATATACAAAGAACTCTTAAAACTCAACAATAAAAAACAAAGAACACAAAGTGTAGGTAATTCTTTCTGCTGTGTAGTATTCCATTGTGTAAATGTATCATAGTCTTTTGATCCACTGATTTATGGTTGTGCACTTACGTTGTTTCTGCTTCTTGGCTATTGCAAATTGCACTGCTATAAACATTGAGGTGCATAGGTGTTTTTTTTTGGAATTGGTGTTTCATGGTTCTTAGGGTATAATCCCAGCAATGGAATTGCTGTGTCAAAAGGCAGATCCATTTTTAGTTTTGTTGAGGAAATTCCATGCTGTTTTTCACAGTGGCTGCACCAGTCTGCATTCCAACCAACAATGCACTAGGGTTCCCTTTTCTCCACATCCTCACCAGCACTTGTTTGTTGATTTGTTGGCCATTCTGACTGGTGTGAATTGGTATCTCATTGTGGTTTTAACTTGCGTCTCTATGATGGCTAGTGATGCTGAGCATCCTTTCACATGCCTCTGGGCCCTCTGTATATCCTCCTTGGAGAAGTGTCTGTTCAGGTCCTTTGTCCATTTTTAGTTAGATTGTCTGTCTTCCTAGAGTAGAGTCATGTGAATTCTTTATGTATTTTGGAAATCAAACCTTTGTCCAAGGTATCATGGGCAAATACATTTTTCCATATGGTTGGTTCCCTTTTCATTTTGCTGATGTTGTCTTTAAGCATGCAGAAACTTCTTATTTTGATGAAGTCCAACTTGTTAATTCTTTCCTCTATGTCCCTTGCTCTAGGAGAAATAGCGGTGAAAATATTGCTACTTGGAATATCTGAGATTTTCACACTCTCCTCTAAGGCTTTACAGTGTCGTGACTTAAGTTTTTTACCCATCTTGAGGTTATTTTTATGTATGGTGTAAGTAGGTGGTTGAGTTTCATTTTTTTCCATGTAGATGTCCAGATGTCCCAACATCATTTGTTCAAGAGGCTATTTTTACTCCTTTTGATGCTTCTGCCCACTTTGTCGAATATTAATTGACCATAGAGACATGGGTTTATTTCTGGGCTCTCTATTCTGTTCCATTGATCTATGTATCTGTTCTTATGCCAGTACCAGACTTTTTTGATTACAGTGCCCTTGTAATATAGTTTGATATCAAGTATTATGATCCCTCCTACTTTGTTCTTCTTTCTCAAAATAGCTGCAGCTATTCAGGATCATTTACGATTCCATATAAATTTTTGAAATGTTTGTTCTATATCTGTGAAATATGTCATTGGTAATTTAATAGGATTTGCATTGAATCTATAGATTGCTTTGGGTAGTATGGACATTTCGATGGCGTTAATTCTTCCAATCCATGAACACAGTGTATGCTTCTATTCATTTGTGTCTTCCTTAATTTCTTCAGTGTTCTGTTGTTTTCTGAGTACAGGTCTTTTACCTCCTTGGTTAGTTTTTTACTAGGTACTTTATTTTTCTTGTTGCCATAGCAAATGGGGCTTTTTTCCCTGATTTCTGATTCTGATATTTCACTGTGGGTATACAAAAATGCCTTCGATTTCTGAATATTAACTTTGTATCCATCTGTTTTGCCAAATTAGCTTATTAGGTCAAGTAGCTTTTGGTGGAGTCTATAGGGTTTTCTAAGTACACTATCAAGTCATCTGTAAACAATGACACTTTTATTTCCTCCTTTCCAATTTGGACACCTTTTATTTCTTTTTCTTATCTGATAGCTGTGGCCAGGACTTCCCATACTATGTTGAATAGAAGTGGTAAAAACGGACTTCCTTGTCTCATTCCTGATCTTAGTAAGAAAGCTTTTAGTTTTTGTCCGTTGATTATGATGTTGGCTATAGGTTTTTCACATATGGCCTTTATTATATTGAGGTATGCCCCCTTTACTCCCACTTTGCTGAGTGTTTTTAACATAAATGAAAAAACCTTATCAAATGCTGTTTTCTACATCTATTGATGTGATCATGCGATTTTTCGTCTTTTGTTTATGTGAGGTATTATATTTATTGATTTGTGAATATTGTACCATCCTTGCATCCCTGGGGTGATTTCCACTTAATCATGGTGTATGATCTTTTTAATGTATGGTTGGATGCAGTCTGCCAATATTTTGTTGGGAATTTTAGTGTCTATGTTCATCAGTGATACTGGCCTGCAGTTTCCTTTCTTTGTTGTGTCTTTATCTGGTTTTGGAATTAGGGTGATGTTGGTCTCATACAAAGAGTTTGGGAGTCTTTCTTCTTCTTGGATTTTTTGGAATAGTCTGAGAAGGACAGGGGTTAGCTCTTCCTGAAATGTTTTATAAAATTCTCCTTGGAAACCATCTGGTCCAGGACTTTTGTATGCTGGGAGTTTTTTGATTACTGCCTCAATTTTACTAGCTGTTATTGGCCTGTTCAGGCTTTCTACTTCTTCTTCATTCAGTTTTGGAAGATTATATTTTTCTAGAAATTTGCCCATTTCACCCAGGTTTTCAAATTTCTTGGCATATAGTTGTTCATTGTAATTTCTTACAATCCTTTGTATTTCTTTGGTATCATTTTATCTTCTCCTCTATCATTTCTGATTTTATTTATTTGTTTCCTTTCTTTTTTTTTCTTGATGAGTCTTCTTAAAAATTTGTTGATTTTGTTTATCTTTTCAAAAAACCAACTCCTGGGTTTATTTATCATTCAACTTATTCTTGTAGTCTCTATGTCATTCAGTTCTGCCCTGATCTTGATTATTCCTTTCCTTCTACTCACTTTGGGCTTTGTTTGTTGTTGTTTCTCCAGTTCTTGTAGATGTAGGATTAAGTTGTTTTTTTGAAATGTTTCTATCTTTTTCAGGTAGGCCTGTATTGCTATGAACTTCCTTCTCCAGACTGCCTTCTCTGTGTCGCATAGGTATTGGACTATTGTGTGTGCATTTTAATTTGTTTCCAAAAACTTTTTGATTTTTTCCATGATCTCATTATCGACCCATTCATTGTTTAATAGCTTGCTATTCAGTCTCCATGAGTTTTAATATTTTTGAGTTTTTTCCTTGAGGTTGGTTTCTAGTTTCAAGCCCTTGTGGTCTGAGAAAATACTTGTTATGATTTCAATTTTCTTGAATTTGTTTAAGCTTGTTTTTTGTCCTATCCTGTGGTCTATCTTTGAAAATGTTCCATGTGCATCTGAAAGAATGTGTAGTTTGCTTCTTTGGTATGAAAGTTTCTGTATATATCAATTAAGTCCATTTGATCTAATGTGTCATTCAGTTCCATAATATCTTTGTTGATATTTTGTTTGGAAGATCTAATCATTGTTAACAGTGGGGTGTTAAAATCTCTGACTATAAGTGTGTTGCTGTCTATATTTTTGTTGAAGTCCTTTAAGATTTTCCTTATATATGTGGGTGCTCCTTTGTTGTGTGAATATAGGTTTACAATATTTATGTCTTCGTGATGGATTTTTCCCTTGAGTATTATGAAGTATCCTTCTGTGTCTCTTTTTACGGCCTTTGTTTTGAAGTGTATTTTGTCTGATATAGGTATTGCTACCCTGGCTTTCTTTCCTTGTCCATTTGCTTGGAACATTTTTTTCCAACCCTTTACTTTCAGCCTGTGTAGGTCTTCTGTTCTGAGGGGGTCTTTTATAGGTAGCATATGTGTAAGTCATGTTTTCTTATCCATTCAGCTACCCTATGTTTTTTGATTGGAGCATTTACTCCATTTACATTTAAGGTTATTTTGATAGGTACTTATTCATTTTTCCCCCTTATACCCATGTTCCTCTCTCTCTCTTTTTCCTCATCTTGTTAAAACAGTCCCTTTAGCTTATCTTGCAATGCTAGTTTGGCGGAGGTGTATTCTTTTAGCCTTCTTTTGTCTGGGAAAGTCCTTATTTTGACTTCCATTCTAATTGAGAGCCTAGCTGGATAAAGTAGTCTTGGTTGCAGGCCTTTGCTTTTCATTACTTAGAATATTTCTTGCCATTCCCTCCTGACTTGTAGTGTTTCTGTTGAGAAGTCAGCTGCTAGCCTTATCAGGATGCCCTTGTATGTTACTTCCTGTTTCTCCCTTGTTACCTCTAAGATTCTCCCTTTGCCTTTGATATTTGCCATTTTAATTATGATGTGTCTTGGAGGAGGCCTCTTTGGGTTCCTCTTAATTGGGATCTTCTGTGCTTCATGGGCTCACATGACTTTTTGTCTCCTCAAATTAGGGAAGTTTTCCATCATTACTTTTTCAAACTCATTTTCTGTCCCTTGCTCTTCTTCTTCTCTCTTCTGGTGTCCCTATTTTATGGATAATATTATGTTTCATGTTTTCCTGCATTTCCATTGACCCTTCTTCATTCTTTTTGAGTCTTTTTTTTTTATTTTATTGCTCTTTCTGGGAGCTTTCTACTACTTTGTCATCCAGCTTGCTAATTCCATCCTCTGCTTCATCTAGCCTGCTTTTGATTCCTTCCAATATGTTCTTTAATTCAGAAATTGTATTCTTCATTTCCTCTTGGTGCTTGTTGATCGTTTCTATGTCCTGTGTCATGTTGATATAGTTGGCAAAGAGTTCCTCGTAGTTTCCCTATAGTTTTTGGTTATTCCCACTGAGCTCCTTGAGCTTCCTTATAACCATTGTTTTGAACTCAATATTTGATAGTTTAGTTGCCTCTATTTCATTTAGCACTCTTTCTGAGGATTCCTTCTTTTTTTTTAAATTGGGGATTGTTTCTTTGTCTTCTTATTATTTGTGAGACTCTTCTTGTTTGCTTCTGCTACTTAAATTGATCTGTTTTGAGTTCCTGACTTTGTGATGTGAACTTCTGTGCTAGGAGACCTCTGAGATTCAGTAATGCAGTCTCCTTTATCTCCTGAGCTTAATGCTCTTGGGATGCCCTTAATCCATTTATGTTGGTTTTCTGGATGTAGTTCCGTTTTGATTGTTATTGGGTCATTCCTGGTGAGAACTTCCCTCCCACTGGTTGACTGAAGGTCACTCTTTCCACCACATCTTGTATGTTGTTATGCATGTGCTGCCAGAACATAACCACAAAGCCCAGGAAACAAATCCCCATCTGCAAAAATAACTCCCCCCTGAAATCCCACTATCATCAACAAGTGAATCGGTATTAATAAGGTTGTACAGAGATTAATATTATTAAAAGAAATGAGAGAAATAAACTAGAGTATAAAATCTAGTGACTTAATATGCACAAACTTGATGGACAAGAAATGAATGTTAAAAAGCTATGTAGTACAGAAAATAGTGTAAATCATGGAGAAGACCACAGTGGATTTTGTCTCTGTAGCCTCTAGTATTTACTGCTGTTTTTTCTTTCTGGATCAACCTCTGGTGATGTCAGATGTTGACCCCATCTGACCTTAGGCAGCCTGTTTAAGACTTCCTGGGATCTACTGTCTGCGGCTGTCTCCTTCAGTTGTTAATCTAGTCACTCTGCACTCAGCAGCCAGGCTTAAGCACCATAGGGCGGGGCAGAATCCCTCCTGGGGTTGGGGATATTGTTTCCACTCAGACTGCTGCTGCTCAGATGGAAATGGTCTGCCTGATGAAGATGGCTGCTACCTCATGGGTGATGACCCAGCACCAAGATCCCTGTGGCTACACTCTTGGTTCTTCCCAAAGCCTCCATCCCCAGTCTCTCCTCAGGCAAGTCTAGCCTGCTCTGTCCCAGCCTTTGCTGGAGCCCAGGGTAAGTGCCTGCAAATGAAAATGTATGCATTGACCCTTTAAATGGCTCTTTGCAGCTCCAGCTGCCCATCTCTAGCAGAGAGCAGCCCTGCCGCTTTTCTCTGCTGGCTGCTATCTGTGTACTTTTTGGGCTTTCATGCTCTAGACTGGGGATCCCCACTTATGGTTTAGATCCCACTTTCTCATGGGGATCCAACTGGCCACTTACAAATCCCTCTGGAGCTGCTGCCTGTGGGTGCCCAGCCAACCTTCTTGAGCATTCATTGCACTTCTTACAAATCAGATTGTGCTGAAGTTAATTCTTCTGTTTGTCCGAGTTTATAAGCTTTCTCACTGTCTATTGTTCAGTAGTTTGTTCTGGATGATTTCTCCACAATTTAGTTATAATTCAGATTGGTCCTGCGAGGAGGCCAGTGTGACTTCCATTCATTCCTCCACCATCTTGCCAATCCAGGAGACATCCCTTCAGCTTTATTCTTTATTTCCAAAATTGTTTTGAACATTTTGCCTTTTTAATTTAATTTTAGCATTAGCTTGTGTATATCCAAAAAAGAAAAAAAAACAACTTGAATTTTGATTGAAATTGCATTATAGTTCAATCTGGGGATAACTAACATTTCTACTATATTGAATCATCCAGTCATGTTCATGACATGTCTTTCTGTTTATTTATGTCATCTTTGATTTTTCATCAGTCTTTTATAGTTTTCTCCACAAAGATCCTAAACATATTTTCTTAGATTTTCATTTAAATATTTAATTTCTTAGAATTACTACAAGTAATATATATACACATATCTGTACTATACATACACATATACTTATATAGTACTTACATAATACTGACATATAAATCACTTATAATTATGTGATATGTTATTTATATTTATATATAACTTTTTTGGATATATGCAAGGTAACTCTGAAATTGAATGAAAAGTCAAGAAAAGTAAAATAGTCAAAACAATTTTGAAAAAGAATGCGACTGAAGGAATCTCACTGCCCAATTTTAAGACTTACTACATATTTAGTGTGTTGCCAATGTGTCATTGGCAGAGAGATAGACATACAGATCCATGGAATAGAACAGAGAATCCAGCAATAGATCCTTATAAATATGGCCCATTGATATTTGACATCTGTGTAAATGTAATTAAGGGGAGAAAAGATAGTTTTTAACAAATGGATGTCTAAATGGAAAAAAAAAAAAAAGAAAGAAAAAATATAAAAGAACCCCAACCTCACACCTTACGTAAAAATTAATTCAAAATGGTCCATAGCTCCAAAAGTAAAATTATAAAACTTATAGAAAAAATAGGAGAAAATATTTGGGTCTAAGGATTTTTTTTTTTCTCATGGAAAAGGATTTGTAAATGGTTTTAGATCTGTCAAATGACACCTATGCCATGCAGGACTTTTCTAGATCAATGGTTTTCTATTTGGGAAATTTTGTCCCCATAAGGGACACTGACAATGTCTTGAATCATTTCTATTTGTCACAGACAGACTAATTGGAACTGGGAGGGTTGTAATAATGTTACTGGGATCAACTGTAGAGGCCAGGGATATGCTAAGCAGCCTGTAGTGCACAGCACGGCCTCCCTCACAGCAATGACTCCGAAATGCCAATAATGCTGAGGTTGAGAAACCCTGTGCTCAATTTTTTATTCTTTAAATGTCAGACATTGTCCATTTATCTAATTAACCAGGAGAAAAAACATTTATTTATTAATACTGTTTGATATAGACAACTTTAATACAAAGATAGTTTTTTAATAACATATTTTCAACCAGCATAAAACCATAGATTATAGAATTTCTTTTAAAAAGTCTTGCTTCACTGCCAGATACTTTCAAATAAAAGCATTTATTTCACTGGTTGCCAGGAAACAAATGGTGGTTTTCAGGCCAGTTATCACTGAAACACTTGAACAGTTTGGGTTTTTCACAGACTTTTGTTATTGGAAAAAGCAACAGCCCCAGCAAGGGATGACAGAAAGTCAAGGAAATCGGGTATCTCTAATGACTCTATTCTGATTTAGCACAGGTCTCCGGTGATTTCTTTTCAAGGATTCTAGAGCTAAGGCTTTTGATCTTGAGGGGAAATATACATGTGTGGGCAAAAGGCTACTCTATTTGCACAGCCCAAATGCATGTAACATTCTCAGTTTGGCCAGAGATCGGCCAGAGATCTGCCAGCAGG
Organism: Mormoops blainvillei; assembly: GCA_004026545.1. Taxonomy (NCBI): domain Eukaryota; kingdom Metazoa; phylum Chordata; class Mammalia; order Chiroptera; family Mormoopidae; genus Mormoops; species Mormoops blainvillei. Next base: position 53,190 of record PVJD01007520.1, read on the forward strand.
AGACGGTCTTTCACACAATGGCAGTAAACCCGCAGGTCTGGGGTTGGTTTCTTTTGTTTTCTTTCGGAGGTCCCTTGGGGGCTTAAGACAATTTAAGGCCTAATCAGCTATTCTTTGCCCTTAGGCTGTTCCTGTTAGTTTCTTATACCACAGTCGCTTTTAACCACATTTTCCCTTTTAGCCTCTATCCTCCAGCTGAAACAAAGCTGAAAAGCTGCAAACTCTGAGCAACATGCTCTTGATTGGAAAACGACTGGGGTAGTTGTGGGAGTATAGCAGTGCTGAGAACACCAGCTGTACCCTCTATGGCTGCGATTCTTAAGCAGAGTCTATTTTGCCCCTAGAGGACATTTGTCAATACCTGGAGATATTTTTAATTGTCACAATTTGGGGAAAAAGTGATAGATACTAGCATTTAATGGGAAGAGACCAAGCATGCTACTACTAAATATCTTATAATGATGGGACAAGCCCCCGTAACAAAGAATTATCTGGCCCAAAGTTTCAATACTGCCAAGGTTGCAAAATCCTCCACTATGGGCTCATTCATTTTCACAAACATTGGATAGATTTTTCTAATTTATTCATCTTCTACTAGAGTAAGTTACAAAGGCCATATCTTAGATAAAAATTTTTAGAGGTGAAGTCATGAATGCATTTGTTTTGCAATCTTTGCCAAACCATGAAATCTTTGAAAGTATTGAGGTTCTTCTTAATTGTCTGAAAAAGCTTAGAAGGAATCTTTTGCATTCTGGTTGAAATTTCCAAGTCCAAGAGTCTTTGTTAACTTGTGTTTAAGACATATTTTCCAGTTTCAGTGCACAAATGTTTGAAATAAAATATATTCCTCATGGTTACTTGTGATACAAATGCTTGAAATTGAAATATAGTACGCAATTCTTCCCAAATACTATTATAATTTTCTACTTTATTCTTATGCTACACTTAACAGGAGAGGCCACATGCTGTTATATTCCATTTGCCTCTAAGTAACCATTGTCAAAAGAAAAAAAATCAATATTTGGATTGTGTAGAAAGATAAAATTAATATTGAATAGATACTATTTTAAGTAATTGAATCAAAATGGTACGGTCAAATTGTCACTTGAAACAGAGCTACATCTTATATGATTTGTCAGGCATTTGTAAGACTTATGAAACTATCCAGTGGCTTACAGCCAGTTAAGCGCAGCTCAACTTGTTCTGTGTTAGAACACTGCTTTACTATAACGGAGTTGGAGATTGATATTTAACAGACATTTCATATTAAGAATGGCATACGTATTAGAATGTAATGTAGCAACTCTTTAAGCTGTAATTAAGCACATAGTAAGATTAAAAATGAGTACCATCTATAACCATAGGGAAATACCAATAATGTACCAAGGTTCTTCTGCTTCAGCTTGCAAACAAGGAATCAATACCAAAATCTATTCGAGCTTGGAAAAATGGAGACTTGAATAATTGTCCAGTTAATTTAATAAGCGTAGACAGCTAACGTAGATAAATCAGATTGTAAAGAACTCTTTTACCTCATTAGCATTTTTGGCCTCAATTATCCAGATAATTTTTTTTTTTTTTTAGTTTTCCATATCACTTTGCCCATATTGACATAGTGTCTTTCAATTTTTCATGTAAATATATTTCTTCTGTTCTGCTCAAAGCCCAGCAAGGTGTATGTCCTTTATGATGCAAATCTAGCATTTCTCAGTTTTGCTGATACTTTTTGAAATGCTAGCATTTCTGTTTGCATAACCTTTAACTCACTATAGATAATTTGACCATGATGGTGCCAAGAGTCCTATTTATGCATTATACAATTCAGAGTACAAAACATCTTTTGGCTTCCTGCTTTATTTTTCCTTCATTTATATGTAATTTATTCAAATTTCTGCAGACCATGCCTTTCCTTTTCCTTCACACCTAGTATATTTCTTCTACCCATTTAGTAAAACTAGTTCATTTGCTCACCTGGTTTCTACCTAGTTATATAGCAATGTTGTATTCATAATGTTTCAAGCTTCTGTTCCACAGTGTATCAAATGTGATGATTCAGTTTATCTATGTCTAATGGAAAATTGTTATTTTGAATTAATAGATTAGAGAACTTATGGAAAATGATACTAATTTAAGTGCAGCCATCATGTATGTAACTATTATGTCTAAACCAATTTTGTCAAGGAGGGGGAGGGGTATAGAAGTATAGAAGGTAGAACAAAAATATTGCTTAATAATTTTTCATACCTTTATTCATTCAGTGTTTATAATATAATAATAAAAATTCATTATTCTGCTTTAGATATTGAAATTATTTTTATATGGAAAAATAATAGAAATGGGAAACTATGGAATCCTGAATCATGTTTTTCTAACATCTCTCACTATTTGACCAGAGAATCCAACTCTTGTTTATTACTACTCTTGATAATATTTTGCTTGTATTTTCAGTAGTCACGTGCATCTATACAACTTTTTTTAATTCCAAATTTTTAGATTCTCCACTACTGTAATTTTTTTAATTGCAATTACTCTTAAACCATTGGATTAGCTAACTATTGTGTATAACACACATTCCCTAGATTTAGCGGATAAAATAAAATACCATTTATTATTACTCGGAGCTGTTCTGTTATTCCAGGTTACTTGGCTTGATCATCCATCTGAGATCTGCTGTCAGTTCGGTTGGGGGGCTCTTTGATGTTTAATTGCCTCACTCTCAAGTCTCAGAATTAACCACCAGTGGCGGAAATTGGAAAAACTGGGCCATGTGATTTTCATTGTTCAACATATTAACTGATCTGTTCACATGGCCACTTCAAGATTCCACAAGAGGGAGAACACACTAAAGCAAGGCTTAGAATTCACGCAATATGATTTCAGTTACATGCTTATTGGTCAACACAAGTTATACAGCAGAGCCCATAGTCAAGTGGTAGAGAAATAGATGTCATTGCTTGATGTATAATCTGCAATGATATATTGCAAAAAGTATATGGTTATATAAAAATATTAATTGTAAATATTTTTGTAAATGATATTCTGTAATTCACTTCCTGACCAAAATTGTTTACATCCATTTCATTTTAACACCCTCAAGATTCTCATTCAGTTATAGCAGTACGATCAAAGTATGTGATGTATATCAAGGCTTGATGTGGCTCTTACATACAACTTGCATGATATTTAACTTTGATATGAAGCTCCAAGAACTAGAAAAACATTTTTTGACTCACGCATACAATTTACAAAGGAGGTACAGAGAAAGATTAAACGTAAGAGCTAGTAGCACCCAAACAGGGAAAGAATAGAAAGATGCACCTGGTAGTCATTGGCCCATAGTATTTAATATCCTGCTGGGTAAATGTTGTCATGACATCTAAATTTGGAGCAGTTTATGTGTATGAGTTTTCATGAATGTGTTTGGCAGGGGGAAGCAGTTGTAACATTTAAATTCTTTATTTTCATAGCCATAATTCTTCAGAAAGTGTACTATATTATTTTTTCATTATACTTCTGATTTAATGTTGTTGTATTTTTATTTTTTCAGGTAGCTGTTATGGTTTTTCCTAAGTCCTACATTTGTAAATTTACTTCAGTCCTATTTATATGTCTGTTTTCAGCCAGGTCTCTTCTATAAATGGGAATGTTGACAAGTAACTGTTTCGGTTGACATGGCTTAACTAATAATAGATTTTAATTGGTCTGGTCTGAGAAATCATGGATAGGCATAATTTTGCTCTGGAATACCAAAGTCCTTGATTTTCTCCAAGTAGTTCTTTCCATTTCCTATTTATTGTTTTGCTGTTTTCTTCATTTTGTTGTTGTTGTTGTGTGTGTGTTTACTGTATTGTTGGTTGGGGTTAAAAACCAAGTGCATGAGAATGGGGTGAAGGAGTGGAGAGTAACGTAGAAGGTACGAGTTTGTACTGATACTTATCTGACAGACTTTCAATTACTTCTTTTTTTTAGTTTCACTTATATTTTCCTCTTTACCTTCTGATCTCAAGCTGGAGCATATTTTTGTTTCTCAATGATTGATTCAGAAACATTTTCAAACAGGAACTCCTGTTTGAAATGTCTTATTTCACAAAACTGTTTTCCTATGCCTTTGATTATTTAACTTGACTTTGAAAATTTGTCAAATTTCTCATGATATTCTTTCAGTATCTTTTCGATATCTGTAGTATTTATGTACTATTTTTTACTCCAGCAGTTATCTAATATTTTCATTTGTATCAGCTTTTCTTTTTTAATCCATGAAAATTTATCAATTTTATTTGTTTAAAAAACACTTAACTATTGGATTCTTTCATTTCTTCTTCCAATGCATGTTTTCATTTTAGTGGTTTCTACTCTATTTTCCTTCTTTTTATGTTCTTTACATTTGTTCTGTTGCTTTATTCAAAATATTAAATTGTGTGCTTATTTAAGTAATTTTCACTTTTTTTCCTAACACAGTTAAAACTTAAAAAATTTCCTCTAAGTAGAGCTTTAACTGCATTCTACAAGTTTTAGCTCTGTGAGAATATTTCCAAATTTTTTTATAATTTATTATTTAACTTATTTAATTATTTTCTTATTTTTAAATATATTTATTACAATGTAACATCCATTTAAAGTACACTTAAGCATACAATCCAGTGAACATTCACAAATTTAATTCACCATTATAACTAGTATCCAGTGCAAGAAATAGAACATTACTAGCAGCCTAGATGATCCCCCTTTTCAGGCAGTACTACACCCAATTTTAAACAATGTTCTTATTTTTCGCACTGTTGATTAGTTTTGTCTGTATTGCAATTTTATTATGTAAGCTTTACGTCCACCTTTTCTGGCATTTTTCCCCTCAACTTTGTGTTTGTGAAATTCACCCATGCTATGGGGCATAGTTATAGTTGAGTGATTTTTATTATTCTATAATTAAAATTATGGTCATTTTCAGTGTTTAGTTATTACAAATAATCTTCCTCAAGCATTCAGGGACATGCCTTTTGGTGAACACAAGTACACATTTATTTTAAATATACACCTGAGAATAAAACTACTGAATCATAAAATATGTTCAAACTTTGGATTTTCCAAACAGCTTTCCAAAGCGTTTGTACCAATTCGCAATCTCACCAGTTGTGTAGTAGATTATGTACAGAGTCCAGAAACAGATTTATACATAGGCACTGTCCTGATTTTTGACAGATGTGAATCAAAGTGCAGAGAAGAAAGAACGTTATTGTCAATAAATGATGCTGAATAAATTGGATAGTTATAAGAAAAAAAATATATTACCCTTCCCCCAAATCTTACACAATTACCAAAAATTTGTTCCATATGGATTACAAATCTAAATGGCAATGTCAAAAAATGCATAGGAAAACATACTAATGACATTATAGCAAGCAAAGTTTTCTTACCCAGGGCTCAAAAGCCATACCTCTTAAAAATGATAAATTAGACAATTAAAGACTTGTTTGTCAAGGATATACTGAAGTGTCAAGGATACACTAAAGAGATAAAGAAGTTGCCCTGGCTGATGTGGCTCAGTGGATTCAGTGCCGGCCTGCAAACCAAAGGGTTGTGGGTTCGATTCCCAGTTAGGGCACATGCCTGGGTCGTGAGTCAGGTCCCCAGTAGGGGGTGCATGAGAGGCAACCACACATTGAAGTTTCTCTCCCTCTCTTCCTCCTTCACTTCCCCTCTCTCTAAAAATAAAATCTCTAAAAAAAAAGAGAGAGAGATGAAGAAGTTATTCGAGGTATATATTTCAGGAAAATAGAACTATATACCAAAATTCATAAGACACCCTACAATTTAATAAATAAGGAGATAAGCCAATTGTCTCTTTTAGCAACTTAAATAATTATTTCACAAAAGTGGTATAAAATAAAAAGTAACCATATGTGAAGTTGCTCCACATCTTTAGTTCTAAGGAAAATGTTCATTAAAACTACAGTATGATACGACTACGTATAAAAAGGGCTAAAATGAAAAGTACAGAAAATAACAAGTGCTCCAATATGTGGAAAGGCTGGAACTGTATTGCTTAATTCCACACAAATTGTACTTTTGGGGTTACCTTTTCCACTGATTTCTACCTTAACCTTGTTCTTGATGCAGAGACATGTTTTATGGATGTCTTAAAGAATATATCTTTACAAAAGTCTTAGGAATATTTTTGAAAACTATCTGAACTCTGAAGTACTATTTAAAATGCTCTATCTGAGTCCATCAGTTCAACCTTGTTAGCTATAATTTGATTTTTCCAAATCCTTTGTGTCTAAGTTCTTGACCTTTCCATCAGACAAGCACTCCCTAATGAAAATCTCCTAATGTGTCAGGTTCTTTTTGCTACTGTATTTATATAAATTTTTGCTTTATGCATTTTGATACTTTATCTTAGATAAGTTAAACTTGAACTTTTTATTCTAAATTATATAGTGACATTCTTATCCCTGATCATGCTTTCTATTTTGTCTAATAATGCACCATTGCTCCTTTTATTAGAATTATAATAGTAAATTTTATCCACAATTTGAATGACAGCTTATCTTACTATTTATGTTTTAGCTCTCCCTTTTAAAGAGCATCATATAGGTTAGCTTTTACTAAACAATGCTGTGTTGGGGGGGAAAAAAACATGAAAAACCAGTGCCAACATTTAAACATTTATTTCTAATTCATGCATCTGCTGGGATTTCAGTTGACTGTATTATATAGGCTGATCCTAGCTGGAACCAACTTGACTCCAAGTTGACGATTTGGTTCAGTTCAGATCTATGTATCTCTCATAGTCTAGGACCAATGGACTAATTAAGGCATGTGCTTCTCAAGCCGTGGCAGGGTCACAAGAGGAATGCAGAAATACACACCACTTCTTTAAGTCTAGGCTAGGAATTGCTACTTTTGTCCAAATTTCCTTGGTAAAATCAAGTTGTGAGCAAGTCAGAAATCAAGATGAGTAAACTCCATCTGTACTATAAGAAATCACAAAAGTTATATTGCAAAGGGCATAGATACAGGGAGATTGAAGAATTGGGAGAAATACACAAACATATAGCTGATTTTGAGAAAGTCAAAAAAATCTGATTTTTATGAGCTTTCAGTATGAACTGGATTATTTATTCCACTTATATGTGTTTATTATAAGTGGATTATATAAAATTATAATTGCTGATGAATTTGGATTATTTATATCATTTATTATTTTGCTTCCTATTTTATTGCCATGTATAGGTTATTTTGTTTTTTTATTTCCTGAACTCATTCGCATTTGCTTTTTTTATTCATTTTTATTTTTCACCCATATTAAAAGTTACAAACTTTATTTCTCATTTTTAGAAGTTATCCAAGAATATTAACATACCACTTTTATAGAGTCTAAGGTAAGAAATGCTATTTCTGAACAATATACTCTAAATCCAAACATCTCTTTTTGATCTAAATCATGCACTAAAGTATCTAACATTTATCACTTTTTTTCTCTTTATTTCTTTATATACTAGACCTTTTAATTTGGATGTTTTTCTTTTTGACTTAATGATTTTTATACTTTACATTGGCAAGATTGTTCTGTTGGTGGAAAACTCTCTCAGCTTTTGACAGAATGCGGTTTTATTGTGCTACATTCTTCCTAACATATGTTTTAGCTTATTATGTAGTTCTAGTTAACAGATATTTTCAGTATGTTAAATGTACATTCCAGTGTTTTTCAGTTTCCATTCTTAATGATGATAAATAACCTTAAAATCTTATAACTGCTCCTGTAAATATATTTGGTCTTTGTTCTCTGTTTTTTAGATCTTTTCCTTGTACCAGGCACTTTCTAGTTTGAATATTATACAGATTATTATTCTAGGATTCTTGAATCTATGGAATGCTGTCTTTGGATATTCCTAGAAAAACGAACATTCATTATGACTTGAGTATTGTTTATTTTCTACTCTCTCCTCTACCTTTGTAATTCTCACTACAATTATAGTAGACATTAAAGCAGACATTTGCGTGCTTTTGACCACATTCTCCTGGCTAATCTAACTTGAGTATAGCTCTGGTTCTCAGTTGCGTGCGTAGTGCCGGTGCCTCATCTCAAGAATACACATAACAACAGAATCTCTCTGTCTTCTACCTGAGAGCATTCTCCTAAGCTGTGGAGGGCTGTTTGGTTCATGCACAGGCACAGCCCATAACTGTAGGAAAATTAACACTTTCAGGAGCATCCCTCAGGCAAAGGGGTTGGGTATCTGATAATAACTTTTCCAGGCTGCCTGTATTTTGAAAGTTGAGTTCTGAAACACTTAGTACATGGTCATTTAGAGACTATACAGTGAAATCGAGTCCCCGTTGCTTGCAATAACTCAATGATCCTGATTTTTCTTTCTCTTTTCCACTGTATTTTGTATTTCTGTTCCTTAGTATCACTTTGAAAATGAAGATGATCTAAACCTGAGTTATGGTTTGACTTTTTACTTTCAGGGAACCCAGTCTAAAATGGGCTTTCTGATAATCTTCCAATTCTTTTAATTTTTCTCTGTTTTATATTGTTTTGTTTTTCTGCATTGCATTGTCTGTATCTTTTTGCTGATCTGTTTTCCGGTTTACTAATTCTCTCTTCAACTGTGTTTATGCAGCTGTCATACAAATCCATTATGTTTTATTTTTCTCTTATTTTCACTTTTTAGGTGTATAGTTTTCTTTCTTTTTAAATTTCCTTGGTATTTATTTTTTAAATGTATCAAATACATATTTTACATTTATGTTGTGCTCAGTAACACCAGTTTTAGTATCTCTTAAATGTTTGTTTTGTTGACTTTTTCTGCTGGTTATTTCTGGTATTTTTCCTTGTGTAAATTTTATTGATAGTTAATGTTTTAATATGAGCTTCTCAATTTCCTTGTAATCATATTAGCCTGCTTTTTTCTATGAAATTCTATAGGAATTATCTGAAATCAAGGTAGATTTCATTAAAGGTGATTTTGTTTGCTTCTGATATTTGGAGCCATTCATATATGGAAACATTTTAATATAAATTTCTAGCTTGAGATTTATTTTGGATCATCCATGTGGTATAAATATATCTACACAAAAGCCAACTTTTGGTTACATTTTCTTAGGAAAAAAAATTACCCTCCATTGAATGCTAATATTCATGATAACATTTTTTTTTAAGTTTAGGGTTATGGAGGATACTCTGGCTCATGCTTACATTAAAGATGCTGGTTTATGGGGGATGTCTTGTCAGACTTCCCACTTCAAGCAGGAATTTAAAGGCACTTAGCAATCGCCTTTAAGCATGAGTGTTTAAAGTTCTTCATCTCTTTCCATTTTTACATTCACCTTTAATTTTTTTAAAAAAAATCTGAATATACCTTTCTATATTAGCAGTTCATGGATAGTTTTAAGGAGATTTTAGTATATATTTTTTGTGTTTCTAACTGTTGTAGCGGAAACATTAAAATAGAGCTCTATTATCCAATATTACCAGAAACAGAAGTTGTTTCATTCTCTTGTCCACACAGAGTCCTCATCTCATTTTCTTATAGTTATGAGTTCATTCAGTTTTTCTTTTTTTTTTTACTGTAAAGTAAATGACTTTGTCTTTCATTTTAAAGTAGAGTCCTTATTAAGGTTTTTATAGTTTATTAGCTCTCTGGCTTCCTAGCCACTAATCTGACTCCTCAGCCATTCATTCTGAATCTAAACCATAATACACCCTCTAATTCCCCTGTTCCTGACCTAGGTATGGAAAATGATTACTCCAGTCCTTTGACTTTAGATGCTTACATTTTCCCCATGGCTTTAAAAAAAAATAGTATTTTCTAAATAAATGATGAAAAATTGAATAAACAAACATATGCATAAATAAAAACCTCAGGAGTTATTTATTGAAGATGATCTCCTCTCCTACTCGCTTTGTGTATTTTTTCAAATTCATAACGCTAGGATTTTTTTTTTTTGCTACAATCTGATAGCTAAACTTCAAATTCTAGCTCTTACTTTTACCTGCCTGTTTAGTGCATTGTTCTTGGCCTAGATATTGTCTCAATTTCCATTATGTATAACAATTTGTATCAACAGGAACAATCTAAAATCCTTTTAGTAACTATAAACTTTCTTTGCTATCTAACCAAAAAGTACATTTTTTCTAAGGTAAACATTTAAACAAACATAGCCTCTGGTATCTCTTGAAGTTCCCTCATCATTCATTAATTTTTTTCACTCATTAATGTATTCCCTTTCCCCCCCACTCAGCAAGGATATATTAATTTATTAATTACCTTCTATGGATGTGCACTGCAAAATGTTCCATGTGGGCAGACAAACCCATAGCTTCCATGGTCAAGTAATCAAAAATATATTTGGGAGAAACTACCAAGATGTGCTGTCTAAACTTAAAAGTCATATTCTGTTAGTAACACATTTTATATTTTTAATAATTTTTATAAAGAAATAAAACATATCTTACATTAACATCTTTGACTCAGAATCTTATAAAGCAAAATGTATGTTGTCCACATTGAGTAAATGAGTTCTTAACTGTCAATTAGAATTTTGTTTTTAAGACAATCTTATTATTCTGAAGAAAACTGATAATGCCACTGCCCCACAATAATCTTCTTCAAGACTGAGTCACTTCATGGCTTTTGAACTCTTTTTCCATTTAAATCACTTATCTATTTATTTATTAATATATCCATTTAAGAAATATACTTTGAAAGATAATACTGGATATTCTGATTAAAAATAAAAAATAAATGGGTTCTGTCATCAAACACTGTAATATTAATTAAGGATATAATAATATGTACACATAACCACAAGACAAAGTAGAAAGCAGTATATGAATTTTAGATGACGGAGGGATGGAGGAATCTACACTCATTGGTAGGACCAAGGGGGAAAGATCAGAGAACTTGACCTTTGGCCTGGTTATTAAAATGGACAAGCATTAAATAGTGAAAGATAATATAAACACCACGGGAACAGGAATATATAACATAGATTTGAGGAGTAGATTGGCTGTAAAGGTGAATAAATATACCAGAGTAACATGAGATGATTCTAGAAAGGTTTTTGTTCCTATCAAATGATAAGAAACAAGGCTGCCACAATGAGGAAGAAAGAGAATAAATGGTTAAGAACAAGAAAAACATGAATTCTGAGGCCAGAACATATATTTGAAACACAGTTCAGACATTAACTCTCACTATGACCTTGGGCAAGGTTTCCAATTCTGTGTGCTTCAGTTAATTCTAGGACTGTGGTTAAAAAAGAGAGAGAGAGATTTAATACAGGCCAATTGCATAGAACTTGTCCTAGAATGTAGTAAGTGCTTGAGTTTAATGAATATTACATATTATTATTTTATTATGATTATGCAGACACTATAGACCTTGAAATTCTAAGCAAATAAATCATACATATTTTAGTTGAAGTGAAATTTTAAAGAATAAGTAGAATATTTCTCTTAACATAAACAATTTCCCTTTTTGTTCAGTCCTATCTTATATAAACAGATTTGAATGCACTTATATATCTTATGTAAAATTTGGATATAATTTACATCAAATAAACATTAACTAATAAAATTTAACAAAATATATTATTTTTAAAATCAACTCTTCAAAAGAAATAGTAATGTGACTCCTCTAGTTTTAGTGTAGAAATAAATCATACATTTTTCTTTCTATTTTCTTCTCTTGATGAAAGAATTTCAGGCATTAACAAAATGTAAACTTGAGGTAAATTCCTTCTAGAAGCCAATAAAAAATTAATACAATAAAATTGGGATCACTTTTGTCAGAAAAAGAACAAAAATTTGTGTTTATGTTCTAGTGCAGCAATTTTTCAATGGGTATGTGGCAAGGTTTATTAAAACATTCAACACCTGATTATTTAGTCAGGGGCACTGACCTCTTTTCCCTTAAATTGTCAGATAAAAAAATGACAACTGTAAATACAACAATAGCCATACAGTGTAAATGTCGTGTCCCAAACTATGTCTGGAAAAAATCCAGCCATTGTTAATATATAGAGAACGATTTATGTGACATTGAGGTAACCTGGCAGCCAAGGAGAGTGGACTGCAATGTGCATGTGTGAACACTGATGACTTGTACTAGTCAGTGGGGGCAGTAAATGCCATTGAGTGAGCATGTGTACTGTGTGGCCATCACATTCAAAATGAGCAAGTAGAGCAACAAATCTGCATCAAATTTTGCATTAAGCTGAAATTCCTCCACAAAAACTATTAGGTTGATTCAGAAGGCTTTCAGGGACAATGCAATAAGTACAGAGCAAATAAAAGTGCCATACAAATGCTCCAAAATGGTCGAGAATCTGTTGAAAGTGGTCCACATTCTGGGAGACCTGCAACAAGCAGAGCACCTGAGAATGTTGAACGTGTGTGGGCTGCAACCAACCAAGATCGGCGACTAACAGTGTGAGAACTAGAAGCTGATCTGGGGATTCCAAACACTACTGTGTCTGAGATTTTGATGCAGGATCTTGGCGTGAAACATGCCGTGGAAAACTTTGTTCCACGGCTTCTGGTACCAAAGCAAAAGGACCATTGTGTTGCAGTTGCTAATGACTTGATTTAACTACTACTAATGAAACAGATTTCCTCAAGAAGGTCATAACTGGAGATGAATCATGGGTCTATGACTATGATCTGGAAATGAAGGCCCAGTCATCCCAAAGGAAGTTGCCTGGTTCTACACGCCCAAAAAAAGCGTGGCAAATTTGCAGAAGGATCAAGACCATGTTAGCTGTGTTTTTTGATTGGGAAGGTGTTATCCAACATAGGTATACCTCTCTAGGCCAAACAGTTAAGAAGTACTACCTCAATGTTCTTTTTCGGTGGAGAGAGGCAATATGATGAAAACAGCCACAGCTATGGGCCACTGGTGATTGACAGCTTCATCACAATACACCTTCTCAGAGTCTAGTGCCGAGTTTTTTGATGAAACATCAAATCATTCAGGTGACTCAGCTCCACTACAGTCCAGATTTGGCTCCCTGTGACTTCTGGCTCTTCCCAAAATTAAATTCGCCTTTGAAAGGGAAGAGATTTCAGACCATCAATGAGATTCAGGAAAATATGACAGGCCAGCTGATGGCGATTGGGAGAACTGTGTGAGGTCCCAAGGTGCCTACTTTGAAGGGGACTGAGGCATCTTTGCCCTATGTACAATGTTCCATGTATCTTGTATCTTCTTTAATAAATTTTATCATTTTTCATAGTGAGTGGCTGGATACTTTCCGGACAGACCTCATGTGCAGGTAATAGAGTAAATTTGCATCTTATCATTTATGTCCCATAATAAGGTTGCATCAGATTTGTTAATTTTTGGTACTGGAAACCCTTATATACAAATAAAGGTGCCTAATTTTTTAAAAAGTCAGTTTATAATAAAAAAAGACAGGTAATTGCTATTAACATATTTTTAAATCAATCAAAACTATACCTATTTTTTGTCATGTTCACAAAAAATATGTCTGTGCGATAGAATTTTAATTAGTTTATGGATGCCATGAGATGAAAAAGGCTGAAATTCACTGTTCTAGTACCATTAAAATACACTAATATTCTCTATTAACTTATGCTATAATTTAATATTTCAATAGATAATTTGAAATTGGGTAGATAATTTAAAGCAAAACATGTAAGCATTTGGTGATTTTCCCTAAAGTTAGTATATAATCTGTTTCCAATTTAAACTTTCAAACATGAAATTATACTTAAACAAATGGTGTTGCTATTATGAATGCAAGGTTTTACATAGTCAAAAGAAATATCAATGCTCGATTTAATTTTTGTCTCATTATCCTTCAAGTTTTTCTCATATTGCAGAGATTTTACATCCAAGAATATCTTTCCTCACCCCTTACTCTTCACATTGTTTTCTTTATCTACCCAAAAATTTATTTTCTTTACACATACACACACATTCACACACATATTTGCCTTATTTTTTCATACTGTTAACAATGAAGTGGAGAATCATTGCCTTTAGAAATAATATGAATTTCGTAAGTATATACAGTGACTAACACAAGATGAGTCTAATAGCCATTTCATATTTCTTTGTTCTGATTTCTTTATTCCAACACTGTGGTGGGTCCCATAGCAACAATACTCATCCAGCAGACCTACTTTCTTTCTATGTTTGCTCTAAATATGGATGCTCTTCTTGATCTTGCTTGTACTCTCCAAGCTCTCTATAAGGTATTGCTCAAAAAGCCCCATTCCATAACTAACTTTGGCTCATTTTTCCTACATGTGACTGAACAGGCTTACCAAAACAACCTAGGTTCTGCACATCATGGGAAGGCGTGAGCACCAAGGAGACGAGGATTGAGTAAGTCAAAATCTTTATTCACGGTAATGCATCATCCCTTGTTTTTTGGAAGCTTCCTTCCTGTTCAGTTTATTTTTATTCTTCTAATGCTCACCCCACAGATAACCACTTCTCTACCACAGATAACCATTCTAATGCATTTTCTATATACCTTTTTGAGTATGTATGTTCTTGTAAATTGCATACTGTTTTGTGTGCATGTGTTGTTTTTTCTCATAATGGTTTGTTGTATAAATCATATTGTTTCTTATTTTTTTCAATCAATATTATCTTTAGAAATGTATCCTCATTGTTAAGTGAAAAGTGGTCCAATTCTTGTTTTTGTTGTGGCCACATGTGCTCCATGCTTCATGTTAGATAGATAGATGATAGATATAGATATAGATAGATAGATAGATAGATAGATAGATAGATAGATAAATGGATAGAAAAAAGATAGAATTTCTCTTTTAGTATGTGAGTGTGTGTGTGTGTGTGTGTGTGGTATATATTTGGTATTACACATATTCACAAACACTATATATATGTATACATATATATTTACCTATTCATTTTTCTTTTTGCTTTAAATGACATATTTCAATGGTACCTCTTTCAAAGTTTTCTTACCAATTGAGAAAAAATTAACGATTCTTTGCTTTGTGCTATATAAAAACTGTAAACATTAGCTTATAGTAATTGTCTACTTCTGAAAAATGTATACACGTGGATAAATAAAATGCACTACCATTCCCCTATCACATCATAAACACAAATTCAGCATTCTACTAAGAACTGAATGAGTCTCTTATAAGCAAGGGGTAATTTCAAAGTATAGGTTGAGTTTTTTATAGCTAAAAAGCCATTTAAAATTTAAAAATTCAACTATCAGGTTGGGGTTGGGGGAAATGGGGAAAGATTGCTCAAAGGACACGAACTTCCAGTTATAACATTAAAAAGTTTGAGAATCTGATGTGCATGCAGCATGGTAATTAGAGCTAATAATACTGTATTTGAATGTTGCTAAGAGAATAATTCTCAAATATTCTCACCACAAAAAAAGAAATAGTAACAATGTGATGATGGAAGTGTTAGCTAATACTATGATTGTAATCATTTTGTAATTTATGAATGTTTCAAATCAATGCATTGTACACCTTAAAATTATACAATGTTATATCAATTATATCTCAGTTAAGCTGGAAAAATGTTTAATTATCTTATTCTAAATGCACCCAAGGAAACATAAATAGACAGCATATGGAGAGTAAAGCTGAAGGGGAAAGGAATAAATGAAAAAAAAGAAAAACATATGTAATAGGACTGCCCTAAATAAAATTCAGTTCTTTCTCTATACATTTCTAAGTTAAGGTTCAATTCTGACTTAGAATAAATACCTACCTTCAGGAAATGTTTTAGTCAGAATGGACTACATTGTATCCTAGTGACAAATAGCCCCAAAATGATCAGGGACTCAGCTGCACAAAGAAAGGGCTTCTTGGTCATACTCAGTAGTGTCTGCACCTGAGCAAACCTCCAGGTCAGCTTCCCTCCACATGCTGGCTCAGCCTTCCAAGCTGCTTTGGCTCAGGGCTATTTTACGTCGGTTTGTGCCATGGTCATTGGTGCTGGAAAAGAGACTCCAGAGATCTGACTTCCATCCATTAAATGCTTCCACCAGGGAAGGACACACTATATCTGCTCTCTATTGCACCAAACAAAGTCACCCATTAATGTCTAATATTAAGAGGAACCAGGAAGTGCAGTCTTCTTGTGTGCCCCAAAATGAAAGGATAGTAATCCTTTCACTATGAGAGAGGTGATGTGTTTGTATGTGTATTTAGAGACAGAAGGAGATGGAGGGACAGACAGAAAGAGATCCAAATATGTCATACACAGAAAGATAGGAGTTACGTTTGACATTCACCCAAGGGGCTGACTCTAAAGAGGATCTGTTTGATGTGTCAAAGACCCCTTGCTTATCGCCTGTTGGTCTATGTGTACATCTCCTCGCTATCTTGGGAATTTCTCAGTACTGAGGAATTTGCCGGGGGTGGTGGAGGGTGTTATTTGTTTCCTCAGTGTTAGGACACAGTGCTGCCGTATCTCTCCTTAATTTTCAAAAGTCATTAAAGCTTGTACTGCCTAAAACTTAAATGCACATTGGAAGAGAATTTTAAAAACAGGTGCTCAGCCTGGAAAAGACACTTCACTCTTTTGATCTAAGTTTAGTCTTTTATAAGATAAGAAGTAAGAGCTGCTGTACAGATTACCACATTATGATATTATAGTCTTAGCCCCCAAATTCCTTGATACTTAAACTTACACTTGGGTCCTGACCGAGTAGATCAGCTTGTTAGAGTGTCATCCCAATATGCCAAGGCTGTGGGTTCGATCCCTGGTCAGGGCACATAAAAAAATCAACCAATGAATGCATAAGTAAATGGAAGAGCAAAGCAATATTTCTCTCTCTCTCCCCCTTCCCCTCTCTCTGTCCTCTCTATCTCTCTCTCTCTCTCTCTCTTCCTCTGTCTCAAATCAATAATAAATAAATTAAACTCACACTTACTTGATTCTCTGTAGATCACAGGAAGTGGAATGATTTTGCCTATTTGTTTACGCAAAGACATTTCTGGTGATGTTTCTGGGAAACCTGCCTGTTACATTCAGAAGTCAAAGAAAGTTAAAGCAGTAAGATTCAATATGTCTCAGATATTGAAATATAATTTTAATAAAAGTTTGTTAAGTTTTGTACCCTTTCCATCATATAAACACTAATACAGAACCCTCCAGCCCTTTCTAAAGTCACAGCACACACAGTAAGTAGTAACAGGCACAAAAAGGTAAATGGACAATGCTACTTATGCCCAGTAGTAAGCAATTTGGATGTTTTAGCCACTCTAGACCCTGCCAGGCGACACTGAGGGGGTCTCCATTTTGGCATACCTGTAACTCAGGTTAGAAAGCTTTGTCTTAAAAGATCCAGTCTTGAAAGAAGTTGAAGACTGTTGGGTTTGCCTGCTTTATACTTTAGTCAGCCATTGAAATATAGTCATTGAGCACCTCTGTGTATCAAGCACTATACTAGCCACCAGGTACATACAGCAGAAATTAACATTATCTATCAGATGTTTTAAATTGAGCTTCTGGAAAAGGTGACTTTGCAATTTCAAATTTGTACTCAAAACTTATGTAGCCACCTCTGAAAAATGATGTAACTTCTTCAGTCACCTTCTAATTGCCAATTATCTGTGCAGATCTAGGTTATTTGGGGTTTGCATGTATTTCAAGCAAATTTCTTGATATAATTCCATAATTCTTAGCTGTTATTATTATCTCTTCATAGATGTAATACAATTTAAAGTAGGTAATTTGAAACTTTTCAAAACAGAATTACTAATGTTTAAAACAAGAGAAATTCTTAAACTGTTAAAATCTGCTCACAATTTTAATCTATGAATGGCATCACCCTTGATTCTCTTTTTTCCCATTTAATTTTGAGTCATGAAATAATGCCTTTTGTATTTGTTTTTGCATGACAATGCAACTGAAAATATAAAAATGAAGTTGAAAGACACCATTCTCTCCCTATTTATTATCAAGTTGATAGTTTTTTTTCTATTGGAGTAAAAATCTTGGAAAGATCAGCCTTCCCAAAACTACTTTTTTCTTACAGGACAAAAACGTTTTCTTATAAGAGTACATTGTAAGTAATCAAAATAAACAACTCCAGCTTATACAGGCAACAATATATACTGAAACATTGTTAACATTATTGCATAAACATCACTTCAGGAGTTTGTGAAAAATGCAAATCCTAGCCTTTATCTCAGAGATTCTATTTTAGTGGGACAGCTGTGAAACTCAAAAAACAATTAGTTAATAAGACCTACAGATGATTTTTAATGGAAGGGATTCTGTAACTCAATTTTGCAGAACCATGGCATTATAGAAAGCAAACTGGCTCAAATGTCAGGCACACCTATGTTTGAATTCTACCTCTATCTCAGATACTATGTGTTTAGTCATATATTGTTGTATAATAAATAACTAAAACTCATCAACTTAAAAAAATACACATTACCTACCTCACAGATTCTGGGGATCTGGGATCTTCTCATCTGGGCACACAAGGCTAGAATCAGGTGTTAAGAGGAGTGGGGTTCTTATCTATAAGCTTAAGTAGGGAACAATTTATTTTTAAGCTCCTTCAGTGGGCAGAAATTATTTTCTTGTGGTTGTATGAATGAGAACTTCAGTTTTCTGTTTTTGTTTTTTTTTTCCTGACACTTACCCAGAGCTTATTTCTGGAGACAGGACTGCGCACAGTTCCTAGAGGCAACCCACAGTTCTTGACATTGGATTCTCCACATGGCTGCTTACTTCAGCAAGCCAGCAAGGTGAGTCCCTCGCAGAAATCCACTAGCAAGACAGCTTTATATAATGTAACGGAAGCACAGAAACCATGTCTTACGACCTTTACCATAGTCTATTAGTCAGGAAAAGTCTCAGATTTTACTCACTCTGAAGGTAAAGAGACTATAAAAGGGTATGAACACTACTAGGAAGTGCTGATCACAGGAAGTCACCTGAGATTCTGTCAGCCACAGTATGACCTTTGGTAAATTATTTGGCACTATGGAGTCTTAACTTCCTTACCTAAAATTTAATTTATTAGCACGTACCTTGAAGAGATAACATATGTGAAGGTCCTGGCACAGTGTAGCTATTTTATTAGTATCATCACAAAGGAGAATCCCAAAAGGAAAAGAACCACAGGGATTTAATGGTCTATCTACAAAGTCCCTTCCAATTCTGTGGTTTAATGTCCAAAAATTATATTAACTCTTTTACTCAATATAACATAACTCCAGATCTTAACATAAAGTCCACCTCATGGTAAACACTCAGTGTTTACCAAGTGTTTGTTTAATACCAATCATATAGCGAATGTCCTTTTTTAAATTTCTTTAAACCTGGCTCTATTTTAGGATGTCCTTTCCAAAGACAGATGAGCGATAGCCCTCTCTTAGCCATGTTTTATTATAGAATAATTTCAATTTTAAGGTGAAAATTATGAATGCATCCTGTGGAAATAGAAGCAAAGACTCCCAAAAGACCACAGTGGAAGTGTGTCCATAGGGAAAAAAGCACACACAATATTCTATGCACACAGGCAACAGCTGCTTCGGTTTGGGGCTCATAACAGATTGTCTACACAGCCACCCGCTGCGGAACACACGGAACTAGTACTGCTGTGAGCATTCTCCTTTCCCTCCTATTCAGAGACTTAGCATTTTCTCCACTGGCTGTTTTCCTCAGCACTTTTTCTCCTAATTTCTAACCTTAAAAAAAAAAAGAGATCTGAAAATAATTACTTGGATGCTGATTTCAAAACACATAATTTAATGGGGAAATTGAGGGAAAAAAATGCTGCCCCCAAATCGCCTTACCTCTGTTGCATATGTATTGTTTCCTTAATTATTCTTTCAGTTGCTTTTTCTGTTAGAGTCTTTTTCAAGGAACTTGGAATGTAGTGATATGAGAATTAGAATGTTTAATTTAGTAGTGAATCCTATATATGAAAGTATAAATATTCTTTTCTTATTCTATTGTGTATACAAACCACAGCACAAAAGTTTAGAAAAACACAAGAGAAAGGATAATAAGAGCTTTACTTTTCAAGCAGATAAACCCCTAAACTCTAAAAACTCTTTTTCTCTTAATGTGCCATAATTTCTTAAGTCGTCTTTTTAGTCTCTGACCCCTTTGTAGGTACTGCATAAATTTTTACTTTTTGCTCCGTGATAAGCTTATTAAATTTATAAACAGTTGTTCTACCCAGTATTAACTTGTTTTGTTTAAATAATTATCTTAATACAGGACATTTTTCTCATCATACAGTGTATTATAATTTTGGAAATATTTTGCTAGAAACCAAAAGTCTTTTTTTAACTGCACATTTCCAACTTACTCAACACATCTGTAAATTTTGAAAGTTGGTACTGCTAAATTAAATTTTAAAAAATAGTAAATTTTATTTAATAAATATTTCCCGAAAAATTTGGTATGAGATGGGTAGGTAGGTAGATAGCTGATATGCTATGAAAAAAACTGCAATTTGGAATAATCTGAACCAAGTATGAAACATCATTTGTTCAAACTCTAAGGTGTTAAGTGCTTCTGTAAAAGCATAAACTTGGTTTGGGGAAGAGCCAAGAGAGGACTATCTAACCCTGCTGCTCTTAGTCTAGTGTGTTTTCTCTGAGCAATGCTGACTCCATATATATTTGAAAAATGGGGATCAAAGAAGTGGGTAATAAAAATTCATAGCTTTTTCCCATTTTATGCATGCTCTCTTTTTAATGCTTAGCAATAAGAATTTTTTATGCTTTTCTAAATGTTCATATAAAGTCCTTAGAACAGTCCAAACAGTTGCCCAAAGTGTGGATTATATGGCTAGAAACATCTATGCATTTATGCTTCATAACCTGGAAGGAATACCAAGGGAAATAATATAAAAGTAAATACAAGTCTCTTGGGGATTAATTTAGCTAATGTGTCTAAATTTATGAAAGAGGTACATTATTACTGCTATTTAACTCTTCATTTCTTTTAGTTACACATACAAATGTCTTTAACACAGTACAGTTTTCTAAAAGTAAAAAAATGATGTTGCTTCTCAGAGTTTCTAATCTCTTGATTTATAGGAAAGGATATTCATACTAAATGCATTCCCTTAATATATGCTCTAATGTGTGCGCTGAATGCATTTTCTAGAGCATCTAAGTAGCATATTCTGCTTGCAGCTCTGTGAAAATGAACCGCATTACATTCAGTGCAGAACTTAAAAGAAGGATCTTTCAGGAATCAGGACAAGTAAAATTCATCGGTTTCACCCTGAGAGTAAACCATGAAGACCTGTGGGGTCAGGTCTGGGGCCAGTGATGGTACATCAGCCCATTCAGTTGAAAAGACCTGGCTTCCAGGGGTCATTAAGAGGCTGTTCAATGTTTCTGGTACATAAACTCTCAAAATTTAATTACAAGCATGAATAAGGCAGTAATAGTCCAAACTCCACAGTATTTATTTAGCTAGCCACCCCTGTACTAATGTATTTTTATTCATTTTCAGAATGAGATGAGCATAGCTAGATATGCATCTGATATATGGTTTCTAATAAAATGTCAGTGGGTTTAGACTTTATTTGTTGGACCCTTAGTTGAGCCTGTCATATATTGAAATAGATGCACAGTGGGCTTAGCTTTAGGAAATTTTAAACTCTGGCTCTTTCAGGAAATGTTATCCATAAAAAGCCAGTTGCACCAGGATTTGCAGAGTGGTGGTGTCTGTTGGCAGAGATGAATGTTCCATATCCAACTCTCTGTTGTTTGCTGTGCTGTGGGCTAGAATGTAATTGGTCGACTACATCCTCTGGGGAGCCTTCAATAGCTTGCAGTCCATCTCCTGTTGCCACCTCTATGGGCTGTAAATGAAAGGATAATTTGCAAGGTGATGACTTTTTTAAACTTAAGCGTACAAGAATGCAGCCTGCAGGATTAACATTAGTCAGACTAAGCAATCATAGACAAGGGAATTAACATTTTAATCTGATATTCTGGGCACCGGTTAGAAATACTATCTATATACAGAAAGCCTCCTGAAATGGTGTTGTGCATTGTATATTACATGGCAGGTGTTTAATGAGAAGTTAAAAATAATAAAAAATAATAAACAGAAAAAATTGTAACTATGAGTACTGCAATTATTCCAGGTTCCTTTTATCAGAATGAAGCCAATCAAGAATTTCTCAACATAGCTATTTATAATCAAATTTGTATAATTTAGACAAATAAAGTATATGATATAAACATTAAGGAAGCATTTTCTGCTCGTTAGGTGTTTGAAAAATATGTGAGATTGTAGTTTACATGTCTTTTTGTGAGTTTTTAAGTACCTCGATTTACATAAAAAAGCATATATTTTAAGTAACAGCCACTGCTTTCCTTATATTCCTTCTCAGTAGCATGTTAGTTTGGCAGTCAGGTGGGGATAAAAATAATTTAATTTATCAGTATTACACAAATCGCTCTGCAGAATTGCTTGTCCTCTACAGAGTATGTAGTCTATGGTATGCCATATGTAGTCTTGCAGCTAAATGTGATCAATTCGCAAAGAAGCCAGTGGGGTATAGCATTTAGTAAAAGCCTTGAGTCAGGCAGACCGGCGTATAAATCCTGGATCTGTGTGACCTTGGGCAAAACACTTAACTACCTTAAGCCCTGTATGTACAACAGTAAAAGGGATAATAATTGTACTTAAACTCAGAAGTGATTGGGGGTTCCAAAAGAAATAATATATGCACTGGGGCTGAGTAATTTAGGCTTAGAAATTTACTCAGCAAATGAGAGCTAATTATTATGTTATTTGTAATAGAATTGGTAATACTAACAGTAGTGGCAGTAGTACTTAGCAGTAATTATGCTGGGAGTTAAGAATAGAATTACAGGCAGAAAAAAGGTTGGACGAGTGTGTACAGTAGGATAGAGTTGCATATCTAGATAATAGAAGTGCAGCGTAAATAGAATATGAAATGGAAATGCAAAACGATAAGGTATGTGAAAGATCTGGAATACTTTTTCCTTGCTAAGCAAGAAGTTACCTTGTACATACCTTGGTAGCAACAAAGATTTTTAAGCAGCACTATGATACAATAAAATGCATATGCCTTCCAGCGGTTTCTCAGGAAAGCAGAGATTGGTCACTATTTCCACGACTTTCTCTGTAACCCCCAATGCTAAATTTTAATTCAGTTTAGTTCAACAATTATATTTTGAGCAAAAAAAAAAAAAAAGATGTCAGGCACCTTTGTAGGATTTCCTGAGTGGGGGAGCAAGAAACCGAGGTATTTTGTGTCAGTAGACTCAATTATTTTATGAAAATAAGAAGATGAATCACCTAATGAGAAATGGTGAGGATTAAGAATGTTTGAGGTACAAAGTAAGAAGTTTTCTTCTAGTTTTTGTGTTGTTCTATTTTAATACATATTGAAACCAGAAAGGGGATAGTAGGACTAATATCCTTCATATTGCAAATGGTGTTAGGTTGGAGACCATGGTTTTGTCATTCTCCATTCTGCAGGGGCAGCAGTGTATGGGACTCTGGGTGACTCAACCAGCTTGGGGCGTGGCTAAGCCCGGGCAGTGGTATGACAGTAAGGATGGGAACTGAGGGATCAGGGGACTAAGCAGTTCAGATATTCAAATTACAGTGAGCAAATAATAATGACAGAAGCAAGGCCAAGAAGAAAATGAAAATATTCAATAACAGATATTGTTTAGAGTTCAATGGCCAGGTTTACTAGGAGTGACAAATAAATAGAAGATAAAAGGCTGAGCTTAGCAAGATACTGGACTATAACAGATCTGTTAGGTTGGCGGTGCTGGGCAGAATAAAGGCCCCCAAAGATGTCCACATCATGGTCTGCAGAAACTGTGGATATGTTAAGGGACTTTGTGAATAGCATGGTTGTGTTAAGAATCTTAAAACGGGAAGATTATTTTGTATGATTCAAGTGGACTAATGTAATCACAAGAGTCGTTATAAGAGGAATATAAGGGTCTAAATCAGTAGTAGGAGATGTGCCAAAGGAAGCAGGTGGTTGAAGTGATATGAGGAAGAAGCCATGAGCCACGGAATGCAGGCAACCTCTAGAAAATGAGAGAGAAAAAAATTGTCCTCAGGATCCATCAAAAGAAAAAAGATCTGCCAACACCTTAGTTTTAGTCCTATAAAACTCATTTTGGACTTCTGATCTCCAAAACTGTAGGAGAATATGTTTGTGTTGCTTTAAGCCACTATATTTGTGGTAACTTACTAATGCAGAAACAAACACAGAGGACTCTGGGTGACAAGGTTTAAGATGTGAGCAACCAAAAGTGGAGCTGAAATATGAGACTTGAAGTTCACAGGTTTACTGAGTGATCCATGGAAAGAAAGAAGAATGCGTCTTGCTGTGAAAGTCTTTTACAAACTTTAATAAATAAACAGAGATTCTACCCCTACTAAATCGCTAGCAAAACTGTTTTGTTTCTCCTCTGTGCTCCTATAACATTTTGATTATAACTATTCATTAGTCAGGTAGTGATGCCATAACAATGTTCCACATACGAGGTGACTTAAACAACAGAAATTTATTTCTTTATAGTTCTTGAAGCTGGCAATCCAAAATCAAGGTGTGGACAGGGTGATATTCTATTGGGGACTTTTCTCCTTGCCTTGTCTTCCCCCTGTGTCTTCACATGCTCTTCCTTCTGTATGTTTCTGTGTCCTAATCTCCTCTTCTTGCAAGAACACCTCTCATATTGGATTAGGATCCACCCATTTGACTTCGGGTTACCTTATTGACCTCATCAAAGGCTGTTTCTCCAAATACAGTCACATTCTGAGGTGGCATGGGTTAGGACTTCAATGTATGAATTGGGGTGAAGGAGGGGTATGCAGGGTCACAGTTCAGTCCATAGCACTGTATTAAAGCATTTATTACAGCAGTCTAACTTTATTTTGAGGTACTTTTCTCTCTTATGTGATCCTGACCTTCTTGAAGGCACAGATAGCCCTCTTATGCAAATAGATGCTTTCACCACATCTGTCACTATGTCTTATCTATAACGATGTTTAATATATAAGTAATTAAATTATCACTTTGACAATTTAGCTTTCAAATGTGTATATATAATTTTCTTAAAAACAAAAGCACCATGACTGGTATGGCTCAACTGGTTGCACATTGTCCTACAAACTGAAAGGTTGTGAGTTCTATTCCTAGTCAGGACACATGCCTGAGTTGCAGGCTTGGTCCCAGTTGGTGCATGTGCAAGATACAACCAAACAATGTTTCTCTCTCACACTCATGTTTCTTTCCCTCTCTTTCTCCCTCCTTTCTCCTCTCTCTAAAAATAAATAAATAAAATATTTCAATTTTTTTTTTCAAAAGACAATTACCCATCTGGTGCTAAATGCTAAACATTTCTTTTACATTTTCATACATTAACAGTATATTCTGTCTAGGGTCCTTCTTCCTTTCTCCATGATAGTACATAGAAGTTAGATAAAAATGTAGAATAATCTTTCTAAGTCAATCACACATACTTCTATCTCAATCAGAGAACATCTCAAAAAGCAAATTAAAATCAAATATATACCTATTCATCATTTTCCTACAAATTATATCACTCAATCCATTTTAATAAAAATTATTTTATTCTACTCTACATCCAACACGATGCCAGAATTTAGATTTTATATAAATAAGAATGTAATGTGGTAATATTACTGGTGGAAGAAAATATTATAACTATACTTTCCAAGGCTTTATCTATGAATTATTTATAAAAATGACAGTGATGAAAATTATAATGCAAAATGCAGTTGTATTTATTCACTCACTCATTTATTCATTCAATCAAACATGTATGGAGTTTTTTTATGTGGTACTATGGAACAAAGCAGGTTGATGGAGCTTAAGTAGAGAAGTAATTTTTAAAAAACCTTTAATTAAATATTTGCACAAATTATGTTTTTATAAGCAAAGTATATACCACAAAGGAGACATCTAAGGTGCTATGGGACTTTTTATGTCCCCCTATGTGGACACAAAAGAACTGTACCTATTTGGAATGAATAAAAATGTTTCATCTAGGAAGTTTGCTTTCTTATGGAAGATCTGAAGCAAGAAGGGGGGTCACTAGGTGAAGAAAGGAGAGCAGTCTGACTCAGTAAGAGGTCAGTGTGTACGAAGCCCCAGCAGCAGGCGAGTTTGAGCATGACCAGGGGCTGAAAGAGGTGAGAGTAGCAGTAAGAGGACAGCAAGGAGGAGCGTGGGATTGGCTGTGGAGGACTTGACCGGACACATGAAAAAAACTATATTTTTCCCAAGAAAAATGGGAAGTCACAGCTTAGTTTTAAGGGAGAAGACATCATGATTAGGATAAAATTATTAAAGATCAATATTTTGCATGAGGATTTGAAGATACTTTTGAGAAAGAAAAGAATGGATACAGTAGGTCAGTTGTAAGGCAGTCACAGTGACCTACAATAGTGAAGATGGCAACTTGAATTGTACACTGCTGAAATGTGCAATGGTTTTTGAGATATTGCACATAATTTTAGAAAGACCAAAGGGAATATTAATACCTCATATTTGAATGCCATTTTATGCATATTTAAGCACATGTTATATTTCTCTAGTCAAGTATCTTTAACAGTAGGGAAAAAATAAAAATATAACCTTGGTAAGAAGGTAGGTGCTAGAGACAAAGAGAAGAGAGTTACAAAAGGGAAATTTGGTGACAAAAGAGACCCTCCCTTACCAATACTTTTACATATGTTATCTTAAACATTAATGCAGGTTTTGAATTAGATGCCATAATACATTTGTATTCACTTTAATATAAAATTTATTCATTTTCCTCCCCAAAATTTGCCCGCGAAATCCTTGCTTAGGGAAGATGCACCATCTTTATTCTAAGAATTCTGAGTCTCCTGATTACCAGGTTTTCTTCCTGGGAATCCTGATTCTCCACTTCGAGAAACCTTATGTCGCCCATCTCTCACAGCCGTCCTGGGAAAGGGCCACACAAGGGTGAGCTGCTACTGTCTCAGAGATGAGGAAGCTGAGGCTCCGAGTGGCCGTGAGGTGCCCGGGGTTGACAGCTGGAGACGAGCAGAGCCAGAGCTGTGTGACCATTACAAGCACAGTGAAGTTTTGTTGGTCAGATCTTAATGGCAAGGCTAGATATTTTATGCCATCATAGTATTAGGAAAATTAAAATGGAATAAAACTCAATTGGTTTCAAGTGCTAAGTCCATACAGACTCTAAATATAAGTAGGCATTGCCAAGAGGAAGCAGAGACGGTCTACTTCAAAATGTAGTTTTTATACAGAATCAATTGCAATTTTAATAGAAATTATACTTTATCACAAGTGATGTAAGAATTGCACGCTGCTACATCAGGGCAAAATGGAAATAGTCATATAGCAACAAAACAAAAGAGCACGTCCTTAGGAATTACCAGGGACCTTGATAATTCTTGACACATTTTTTTGTTTTATTCATTCCACATAACTCCTAATAAAATAAATGGTGAGTAAGACATAAAAGTTTATCACAGTAATTGGAAATAAAAAGTAAATTCAATTTTACAAAACACCCAGACAAGAGATCATGGTGGAAAAGCGAGAAGTAGGTGGAAGCAAGCTCTAAAACCCATTGATAAAAACTTACTAACCCTACCTTCAGTTACAAAGAAGAGTCCAGTTTCTTGAGTGACAGTTACACGCAATGCATATTTACTTAAAAATAACCAGCATTTTCAGGATTTTGGATTTGCCGACTTCTCAAAGTATAAAATTAGGTTATAAATAATTGCCAGCAGCATATAGATATTTAGCAGTTGATGCTAGAAATGAAAGGTAAGGACAAATTCTTTTTATTTTTTTTTTCTCCAATGAACTCTTCAAATGTCATTGTTGCACATGACACCTTGGCAACCTCTTCTTCCAGCCAGAAGAAAGTAAAGCAAAATTGAGGCTTTACTAGCTCTGAAATGTATGTCATTGAAAAACTAAAGTAAAAGCTATATTATAGTTATTAAATATGTTTCCTTTAATTAGATCATAAAACAAAGGACTAACTAGAAACCATGTCAAGCTTGGATTAAAATAAACAAAATATGAAAACAAAACAATAAACATAAATAAAAAGATGAAAAGAGGTAATTGCCACATAAAAGCAAAACCTCTATATGCCATTGCCAAGAAAAAAATCAAGAACAATTTCTAAAAACTGGTGTCCATGTTGTCTTAATGCTAAATTAACAAGATTCAGTTTACAGTATATTTCAGAGGATGAGATAACATGATTTGCAGAAAGTGAACAGTCCTAGGAAAACAAAGACATTTTATATACTGATCCAATTCATAGAACTTCCCCATTTTTGCTATTTTGGTAGAAAATACTTCATGGTCTTGCTTGGAAGTATCTACATTATTTTAAAAGTAGTGCCATAGCAGGTAGATAGAAACTACTTATCTACTAGGTAAATAGATGGTCAGAGATAGAAACTCAGACATCACAAAGATTGTAATTTTAGTTCTAGTACATTCTTAATACTACATGAAATAAACATTAGCAGCAGAGTATAATTGGGAGATTCCTGATAACACAGTAGTTAAGAGCATGATTTTTGGAGCTGAAGTGACTAGACTCAAATCCCAGCCTTGCCTTTCAATAGTCACATTGTGGCAATTGGTCTTGAGCCACTTCCTTCATTTTTCAGTGTCTCAATTCCTTCATCTGTAAAATGAGGACAATGATAGTAGCTACCTCGCTTAATAACTGTGAGGAATAACTGAGTAAAAGGGAACCTTTTAAACAGTGTCTAATGGACAAAAGAGGTTTTTTTGTGACATAGCAAACAAACAAACCAAAAAAATTATCAGTGAATGGACACACACATTTTAATTATTTTGTGCCAAGTCCTGTTCTTGCAATTTCTGGCATATCAATTCACTTACTGCTTAAAGTACCTCCATAATGTTCATACTAAATACCTGCATATTAATGATGGGAAAAGCATAGATGCTACATTTTTTTGTGAAGTCTTTCATGATTTTCTATAACTAGGTTTGTTGCTTCTCCAATGAGTTCCGTAGTACACTTTGATGTTCCCCATGTTTTCATGCAGCACAGTAAGTGCCTATTTAATTGCCTGTATTGCATACCACACTGTACACTCTGTAAAGGCAGAGTCTGCATTTTGTTCACTTATATACCTTGAGTGCTTGGCATAGTGTCTGTCATTAGTGGCGGGTCAATGAATGTACATTTGTTAAACATTCTCTGAAATTCTCTGGAACAGACTGTAGATTAAGTGGCTCCAATCTCATTTTTAGTCATCTTTTTCCTTATCCCCTTTACTTTAGATACTGGAAAACCCTGTCATTTGTCTAGCCTGTCTTGCACCTAGGAAGGACCATGTGACACAATTCTAGCCAATGAGCTATAAATGAATCAATTAAGTGAGAAAGGATGGTGGTATGGGAAGCTTTTGGTTTTCTTCTAAACGGGGGATAACACATTCCATTCTTTTCTTTTTTCTTATTGTTGTTTCTAAAGTAAAAATGAATTGTAGAGCTGTGGCAATTACTTAAGATCGCAAGGTGATAACCACAGTTTCAAGGCTGAATTGTGATTCCCCCTCTAAAATCCATAGGCTGATGCCCTAACTGCCAGTACCTCAGGCTGTGACTACATTTTGAGACAGAATCTTTACAGAGGAAGTTAAAATAAAGTCATTGGGGTGAGCCCCAATCCAATATGACTACTGTCTTTATAAGAAGAAGATATTGGGACCCAGAGACGTGCATGGAGGGATGACCATGTGAAGACACAGGGAGAAGAGAGCCGTAAGCCAAGCCAAGAGGCCTCAGAATGACACCAACTCTGATGACACCTTGATCTCACACTTCTAGCCTCCATAGCTCTGAGAAAATTAATTTCTGTTGTTTACACCACCCAGTCTGTGGCTCTTGGTTAGGAAAACCCTGGCAAACTAATAAACACATGGACTCAAGCCAACATGTAAGGATGGCACCCAAGGGAGATATATAGGGCCTGAGTAGGTAAATCAATGCCAAAAACTGCCTAACTCCAGACTTATGTGATATAAATAATCTCTACTTGGTTGAACTATTTTAAGTCAGAATTTCTGTTAACTTCAGTTCCTACTTAGAACACTCTTATTTTATTTTTTAAATTCTCAAGTGACATTTACTTGATTCAGCATTTGGCATGAGAACTACCTTGTTACCAAAACCTGGA